>JAJGRW010003067.1:0-124810 GCA_025461045.1 Carex parvula | reverse complement strand
GGTTTCAAGGGTGGCAGGAGGAAATGGGAGGGAGAAGGGCAACTCAAAACAAAAGGGTATCAGATCTTTTCGATACAGCTACAAACAAATGGAAGAGGAGGAGACAATACAAATGGTGAGCACACAAGCCTTGCAACAAATCGCACAGTTGGGAAGAAAACCGGTACAACAGCCGGTACTGGAAGATAGGTTAATTTGGGGCCCGGGGAAAATGGAGAGATACACGGTAAAGGAGGGATACAACAGCCTGAGAATTCACACCCAAACACGACCACAATATGATGAAACCAAACTAAAAGCGCCGCAAGAAATTTGGAAATGGAAAAATGTAATACCAAGAGTTAAAACCTTTTTATGGCGAGTATTACACGATGGTCTGACGACTGCGCAGGAATTATCGAGAAGGATGAGGGCAGTATCACCAATCTGCCAGAGGTGTGCACAGGAGAACGAGTACACCATGCATTTGCTCTTCTTTTGCCATGCCTCAAGAGCAACATGGTTTGCATCAGACCTAGCCATAAGGGTAGAAGAATTACCCCTGAATTTTGCATCAACACTATTAATGATGGCAGCAAAGCTCAAGCAGGATCAATTCGCTCTTTTCTGCAATATTTTGTGGGGCTTATGGAAGGCCAGAAATGAGGAATTGTTTGCGGCAACAAAGCAATCTCCGAGAATAATTCTGGTAAAGGCAGCAGCTTTACAGTGGGAGGAAGTAAAAACAGCAATGATGGGGCAACCAAAAATTAATGAACTCATAAAAATTCCACAGCAGGCAAGGGTGATTTTGGTTGATGGATCCTGGGACGTGGTACATGGTGCGGGTAAAGGAATGGCGGTGTATAATAGAAGAGGGGACTTGGTTTTTACCCAATATGGTCAAGGAATGGCAGTGTACCCTTTCTATGCGGAGGCAGAGGCTCTACTGCAAGCAATTCTGTTTGGGATTCAGGAAGGAAATCAAGGCAAGTTTTATATCCTCACTGATTGCAAAAACTTGGTGAAGGCAGTTCGGGAAAAGAGATAATTGATATCCCATCTTGGAGAGCAGCGGAGACGCTTATGAAGTGCATACATGGCTATCATGAAAACCGGTCCACAATTCACATACAACATATCCGCAGAGAAGGAGTACTCACCGCTCACACCATGGCCACTGCAATGTGTACTGCCGTAATCCGGAATTGAGCACAGTCTAAATCCGGGTCTCTTTTTGAAAGGGTGATGGTGCTGACAAAATCAATCGGCCTTATTGGGTTAGTTGTGGTGCTACAAAACCTGGTAAGGGATAGTCAGAAGAGATCAAAGGAACTTTTGCAGTTTGCTCCCCGGGTTTCAAAAAATTGCTTCACGGATAAGAAGGATAAGATAGTTTAGACGCTTTTATTTTCCCTTGAACAGTAGGCTAGTGAAGTTACTTTATGTCTTTAATTTTTATCATCTTTATGTTTTTTAGCTCCAGGAAGTTACGCGGTAAAAGCCGTGTAATGTTACATTTTTAAGGTATTACAAAGACCTATGGGTATTTCCTCAAAAAAAGAAAAAAAATAGACAAACCTTGTGATAATTGCTCAGGTACCAATCAAAGCTTTCATCATTGCTTGTCGGTTCTTTATTTGTAAAAAAATAATATATCTTTCTTATTTCTTCTTTTTACCTTTTCTTTTCTTCTTTTGGAAAATCGAAGTATAAATCCACTTGTCTCAATTGCAATCAACAAAAACAAGCAAGGAAATTCACTTTTAAATTTAAATTTAAATTTATTTACATTTTTTCTCTTCAAGTATAATAAGAAAACAATATACTCATTGGAAAAATAAATAATACACACAAAAAATGTGTATAGAAGAATATTTGAATATATAGAATAATTAACATGCTTCTAAATAGCTAGCTATAGCTGCGCTATAGCTGTTTTGGACCCTAAAAGCTATGGCGCTATGGGCGATATATAGCTAGCTATCGGCGCTATAGCTAGCTACTTAGTGCAATGGTTTATTTTTTTTAACCGTCCTGCTATACTGCTATAATCGCTATTTAAACCATTGATAATTAACGAGTAAATTATGGATCTGTTAATTCTCTTTCATTCTCTTCAAGATCATTACTTTATTCTCTTTCATTCTCTTTCACAATAAATTATGGATTTGTTAATTATTTTTTATAATCAAATATTCTGTGCACATTTTTTTGATATATTATTTATTTTTCCTATGAGTATATTTCTTTTTTTTTTCTTATTCTATTTGAAGAGAAAAAAAATGCAAATAAATTTAAATTTAAAAGTGAATTTCCTTGCTTTTGTTGATTGCAATTTAGGTAGGTGGATTTATACTTCGATTTTCCAAAATAAGAAATAGGGTAAAAAGAGTAAAGAAAGATATATTTTTTTTACAAAAAAGAACCGACAACTAATAATGAAAGCTTTAATTGGTACCTGAGCAATTATCACATGGTTTGTCTGAGTCCGGCTAGTATAACATTGGTGTCATTTCGGCCTATATAACACCAACTCCAAAATCTATCGTATCGACTTCAAACGGTTAATCCAACCGTTCAAACCCTTCTACTTTATGAGTTGTGCGTTTACATGCAAAAAAAAAATATTTTCTAGTTATTTTAGTACCAAATCAAGCGGTCAAAAATCTTGAAAAATGAATGCATTAAAATTAACTTAAAAACTCACACATTTGACCGCTTGATTTGATACTAAAAAAATTCAAAAAATTATAAAATTTTGCATGTAAACGCACAACTCATAAAGTAGAAGGGTTTGAACGGTTGGATTAACCGTTTGAAGTCGATACGATAGATTTTGGAGTTGGTGTTATATAGGCCGAAATGACACCAATGTTATACTAGCCGGACTCGGTTTGTCTAGTTGACCTGTGGGCTGTGGCATCATTTGACCAATTTAATGAATTAATAGTTTTTAATTTTTTTCGAATGAATACACAAATTAAATATATTTCTTAAGTAATAACGAATATTGACATGTGGGTGTGCCAACCCAGTCTGCGCATCTGGTGCGCCAACTCAGTGCGCGCACCCGCCTATTTGGTGCGCGAACTCAGTTGGCGTGGGTGGTATGATTGAAAATAAGCCCCTGGGGTGGTATTCATTTAATTTGATTTTTTGGAGTGTCAACAATAAAAATTTCGGTTTTACTCCAAACTCGTTAATCCAAGTTTATGAAACCGAATTCAATCTAACCTTCTTTATTTATTATTTTGTTTTATAATTTTGAGTCCGCTTACATGAAGAACTCATTTTCTTCAGAATGAAAAGGCTATATGCCTGTATCCAAATTCCAATAGTTGGAAACTTTATTTTTAATCTGCCGACAATAAGTACACGGGCGTTATATTGTGTACGATGAATCCACGGACGCAACCAAATGCGAGTTCACAGACAATAAACTTTCAAATTGTGAAAATTTATGAGTTTAAAAATCTCATTTTCTGCTTCTCATTTTACATATTATCAAATAAAAAAAGTGTGAGCTACATGAAACCTGGCTAACACGAGACATAAATCTGACAATACTTGTATGTTTCATTTTATTTTCAATTTGACTTTTAACCCCATCTAACATGAAAAAAATGATAACAGCTTCTAAATTTCGAACTCGAATAAATGCTTTATTTTTCTAACACCTACAAGTCTAGGACTGCTTGTTGAGTATTTATAATGACTTGCTGAATAAAAAATTAAAATTTTAAATTATTTTTAACATTGAGGAGGGCTAAACACCACCTCTTAAAATTATTTTTAAGATATTAAAATTTAAGAACTAAATTCGAATGAAACTTTTTAAATAAATATTAGAATTTAAAAACTATATTTTCATCTTTTGTTTATTGTTATATTTCATCTCTCTCTTAGAAAAAAAATTAGTTTTTAAGAGGCACCCCTTCTTCGCAAGTTCGCACTATTAAATTATCCTGGTCCACGCTACCACTTGCTAGCGCCAACCAAAGACTCAATTATTGGTGTCAAATAAGTTTAAATACAATAACCCCACACACCAAACCCTCCACTCCAGTAGGGTAAATATCCTCCCCGTACCGTAAAAGATCCCTTCACTTTATGGTTTGAGATTAACTCCCAGCCGCTTTGGGATTCGGACTGACGGAGGGGGCAGTATTATTGGGCTTTGAGATTCGTGCCAAGTTAAAAGAACGGTCCAGATCAAGTAATTGTAAAATATTCCCTATTACGGTACCGGGGGTGATGTGAATTCCACTCCAGTAAGTAACATGCATTCATATATTAGTGGCTTAGTGCCAAGCCACTAGACCTCACAAACCTCTAGCACCGATCGAGCATTCCAAAACAATGGCAACTTCACTTCTAATACTTATTCTCTTCTTCCTTCCCCTGGCAAAACCCGACTCAGATCCGGTACAAGATTTCTGCGTACCAGACACTGGTTCATCTCCAGTGGAACTAACCAAACTCTCCACATATCCATGCAGGAATCCAGCAAATGTAACTGCCGGCGACTTCGTCTTTTCTGGCATTCTCTCCCCAGGCAACTTCTCACCTGAAACCGGGTTTGCGGGTATATCCGTTACCCCGGTTCAATTTCCCGGTCTTAACACACTAGGCATGTCATTTGCACGTGCGGATTTTCAACCAGGTGGTGTCAATCCACCACATTACCACCCCCGGGCGACTGAAACCGCACTGGTTTTATCGGGTCGGGTTTACTCGGGTTTTGTTGATTCAACTGGGCGGGTCCATGCAAAAGTAATTGAGAAGGGTGAGGTGATGGTGTTTCCAAGGGGTATGATTCATTTTCAGCTCAATTTAGGGAAATCGATGGCCACAATTTATGGTAGTTTTAATAGTCAGAATCCAGGTCTGGTGAGGATACCAGTTACAGTTTTTGGATCTGGGATAAGAGATGAAGTGCTTGAGAAGGCATTTGGATTGACAAAGGATGAATTGGAGAAATTGAAGAATAGGTTTGATCATTGATGACTAGAAAAGCTTACACATCAACTGAATCTCTTATTTTTTTTCATTTAAAGATTTTTGCTTTATACTCGTATAGATGGATTTCTATTTGTTGAATTTTGTTTATTGTGAGTTTCTTTTGGAGGGGTTCAGTTAGGATTAAATTATCTGAGATAGCGAGCTGTAAAGTAGAGGTGGTAGGGCTTGGGAGAGGGAGAGGGGCAAGAGCAAAATTGGATAAGCCATTTGTTAAAACAGTGAATTGATTCAATGAAAAGATTTATTGATTAATTTCTCATAGAAACAATGTACAACACAATGTCTATATACTGGTTACAAGGCTTAAGAGCCGTCAGAGTTGATGCCAAGAGTAGAAAATGAGACCGTTGCTTTTCTTTGCCATTTCTGGTAATCATCAAGAGGAGGAGAGAAAACAAGGAGAATAGAGAGGGTTGAATTCACAAAATTGCAACTGGGTAATGCTAAGTGTACCCAGTATTGTCATCTCCAACACCATTTCTGTATTGCAAGTTTTTGGAAAATTGTTAGAAGCTGTGTTTACATGGCCTGGTTATTTTAACTAATTTATCATCGTCACTTTGCAAATTCATATAATTTGGTAACATTTATAAAGATATTTATTTCTGCACAATTCAGGTTTATAATAATATTTATCAGACCAGTAATGTTCGCCCAAAATAAAAGACGCTGTTGTAAATCAACATGGAAAAAATACAAACTGAATTTTGCTAATATAACTTGTGGCCTCAAGAACCAAAACACAGGACAAGAAAACAACCTAATTTCTGAAACAATCTTACATCAATTAGATACTGTTCCCTTGTTCAAATGGAAAGGATGGCTGTCATCATACAATTGAAAAATTAAGAAAACACAAGAATACAAATCTACACAAGAGCAGATAGCATCTCATTCCATGAATCAGGCACACCAGGCAAGCACCAGTGGCTACAATCGGAGAAAGTTGGCATGCCATGTCTTGTCCCTCTTACTTGTGGGTCCCCTGTAAAGATCGAAGGATGACCGTCTCTTCTAGGACTCGACATAGTTGTAATGTCCATAAGATACACAGGAAAGCTCATCCTTTTCACTATTTCTGTTATTACCAGTAGTTGTGCTGGGATGCGATGCATGCCTCCTGTATAAACAGTCGGTACTTTCTTTCGGTAGCATTGCCATCCATTGTCCCTGTACATAATTTCAAATATAAGAAACAATTTTTTTGAAAAATGACATAGAACTAAAATGCTTCTGTTATTTGTTAGATAAAAAGAATTATAATTAGTTAATTACAAAACTACTAGCTGTTAATTTGATACCTATTGTGCCGAGGTGCAACACTACGAAAGATTATTTTAGTTCGGTTCGGATCCAAGTTCGAGTCGACCCAATTGGCCCACGTGGTTAGACCAATTTCATAAGCTACTATTGGATTCAGATCAGTGAATATCCTTCTCCCTTCCTTGTATACATCCCACCTTAATTTGTAAACAATAATTAGATTCAAAAGAAAAATGTTTAGTATTAAGAGATCTAATTGTTATGAGAGGTCGAAATTATAAACTTACGACCGGTATTTTCCTGTGTGAGTCCACCAATGGGCAGAATCAAATACCAGAATATCAACTCCAACCCAATATTTAGCATTCTCTTTTATAGAATCCAAGTGCAATACTCTTTGGTTGTTTCCTTCTTCCTTAAGTTCTACCAGCAGAGGAGCCCATGAAAACTCAATTGATGTTTCAAAGTCCTGAAATACCAATATACCAATAACCCCCAAATTATTCAATTTAATTAGTAAATAGCTAAGAAAATTTTATCTTGCTTGCATGCCTCAACTGATCTATCCAATTACCTTTTATCAAGAAAAGAAAAGAGGATAGTTTCTTTCCCCTTTTTATGGTTCAGTTATCCTATCATAAAGAAATATGAAGAAAAACACATACAATGGCATGGAAGGCAGTGACAGGACCGTTGGAAGAAATCAATTTTCTATCAGAAGGGATTACGGCTTCAACTAAGCAAAGAAGAGATTCCCATTGATTTCTCATTATGGAGTCGCCTACTAGCATCACCCTTTTCTTCCTAAATCTTTCAAGAAAATCCAATGCATTGAACCTGATCAAAGGTGTAACAATTTCTTAGTCCTTGTCCATTTCTCAAAATTAGATGGTACCAACCAATTTTATTTTTATAACCTTCACATAATTTATCACAACATGATGGAATTATTTGCATGAAGAAATAACAACAAGAAGCAATATAATCATTTATACCTTGGAAGCAAGCAGTTCTTTGGTCTCCAACGCCAGTTTTCGTAATTTGAATCCGGCCTTCCGTTATTCCTACAATTAAATTCAGTGCTAATGTAGGGGCAACTGGACTCATACAACGGGTATGAATGATCATAAACCCATTCTCCTACGGCCATATCACAACCTATTTGTAATTTGGAACTCTCCATGTTTGTGTTATCTAAAGAAGAACAGGTGTAGAGAAATTGACAAGCAAATATGAGAATTGTTGCAGAAAGGCTTGGCTTTGTACCCATTTTGCACAGGATTTGGGTGCATACAGAGCTCCTTTTAATATAGTATGTTCCATGATTTGTCAAATTGTAGGCTTTTAAAGTGTGCCATGAGTTGCCTCCCTTGAAGATGCTCTATGATTTTAGGCAATTGAGATGTTGGTTTCACTGTTGACCTTTTTAACCTTTCCACATTTCTGTCATTTAGACTTTTTCTCATCCATACTACCTTAGTCCTTTAAATCTATTCCAAATTATGTACTTTTGGCAATTGCTGTTGATTTTCAGATTTAAACAAACCAATATATAAGGTTGGTCATAAACTTGGTGGATTCAGGTGCTATAATGGCCTTGTTAATGGTACCAGTAACTGGTCTATGATATTTAGTTGAGGCTTAATTAGTTTTACAATAAACTATAAGCAGCGTCATTCCTATAGTTATATATTGTGGAGAGCTAATTTCATCAAGCGAACAGAGCTCTCACCTCTTCAATTTATTAATGAGCTCAGGCTAAGAAGATTAATTAAAAAAGGAGAGAGATCAAATAGAAATTATAGTCTTTATTATTGGGGTAATATCATATATTGTTTGGCCATAAAAATAAATATCTTTTATTTGAGAGCTCTCAAAATGTAAAATTTGTTTTCGTTGGATTCACACTTTCACACTTGAGCTAGCATTTTTTTTATTTAAGGATAATCAAATTAATTTAGAATTAATTGACTGTTAAATATGCTTCGAGACCTACTTGGGCCGGGAGTCTCTCAAAATGGGCCCATTATGAGCAACTGTATCTACAATTCTATGCACCAAATACTGTAGCTAGAAAACCTGAAGCTGCGTTTGTTTATTTCAATTTAGATTTGTTTATCATGTTCCCATTTACGAATTAATTCCTGACTAATTATGCAAGCATATTCTTTCTTATAGAATCATGACAACAATAAGGGAGATCAAATCCATTAAACATGAAGTGAATCAATAGTACTCATTTTATTAACACTCACAAAAAAAAGAAATCCAAATGTGCCAGTGCCTACCATTTCTCAGTAGGGAATCAAAATCCATGATAATTCTAATATTCTTTAAAAAATGTCTTGAGCACATGATCAGCCATCCCATTGGCAAAAACAAATAGATGGCCGGCTGTAGGCAGTTCGTGGTACTGAATCCATGGGAGCTTTTGTGCAATGTACCGAGACATGAAAACTGGAACCATCCAGTCCTCTGCACCGTGCCATAAATGCACTGACCCCTTGTTGTTTGGAAATGGGTTAGGCAGGTCGACCGGGCTGAAACCCCATTCACTGAACCATACTTTTGTGTCTCGGTGAAGGCTCTCGTATACTCCTTGTTGGTATGTTACATTCACCTATACATGTATAAATATGATATTAACATGCCCTATACTATACTCCTTGTTGATCACTAATGCTAATCGAAATTAACAGCTATGGGAAATAAGGAAATTAAGATATGCTAATCTAATCAATTTTGAGCAAGTTCAATTAAAATTCATCACCCTTTGTGCAAGCCTTTCTATTTTGAAAAAGAAATTATATTCAATGAAACTTTTTTTGAATTAATTATTCAATGAAATTATATTTAATGAAATAATCTACTGAAAATAGAGAGAGGGGTAATACGAAATCAGCTGATGCTGCAATCAATCCGGGCAAGATCTGCATGTCCTCGGGGGAGTAAAGGCGCATGTCTCCAGAAATAATACCCGAACGAGGAAAATATATCTGAGTATTCCACCAATAGACCAATGAAGGGAAGTATCTTGCAACCCAATTTACCAATTTTTCCTGAGGTATTAACCGGTTCCATGTTTGCGTTGTTACATTCGAAGGAAAGCTGGACCACCAAAAATTGACAGCAGGAGCTAGAAGTATTACTCCAGCTAACCTACATTTTGATCAAATTAATTAGCAAGATTCTACAAATGTCACTAACTCTAAGAATATAGAGAACAAGGCTTTTATTATTTTCTACTCTTGAAACTGACATCAAAGTACTATAATTAACCATTGCACATGGGGCCCTTATGATAAAGCAAGGAAAAGACTTTGATCCTTCCTGAATACCTTCCTTTAAAAGGGCAAACATGGTACATGTGGGAATTTATTGTGTACCTAATCTGCATATGGATTGCCAAAACTGTGTATATGTATAATGAATTGGCAAGGCCTGAATCATCTTTCCTTATGTAACTATGCCCAAATAAATTAGGAATAGAAAGTTAGAAACAAAAATTTAAGTATGTTAACTTAGAGCAATTCTGGTACCTATGGGGTATGTGCTGTACCACACTCCAAGTAAATGTACCTCCCAAGGAGGCGCCAATGATGTAGAATTTGGATCCTAAATTTAGATTATCAGCAAGCTCCTCAACATCCATTGCAATTGTCTTAGAATCTCTTTTCGGATTCGGGTCACTTTCTCCATAACCTGGCCTATCATAGGATAATATACACTCCTAACTGTTCAAATACTTCCTATGAAAAGGCAAAACCAAAAAGAAAGAAAAAAAGAATTCAAAACCTGAATTATCCAAATTTCTTGCTTGTACTCAGAAATTATGTATCACTAATTTTTTTTTTAACCATGGCAACGGCTGCCAAGCATAATTTTCATTAAATAAATTATACATCACTTAATCAAGGATCAACATCTACCTGAGAGAATGGGGGAATACCAAATCGGAAACTACCGAATCCATGAAGATAAATAATCTTGTGCGTGGCATTTTCCTTCGGGACACCCCATTCCTTGTACGCTAATATCTCCCATCTTTTAGTTTACTCCTGGGAGCAGTGATTGGTGGTCCATTTTGAGTGCCACATAACATAGGCGGCGGGGGTTGATTTCTTTGATACACCCATGCAGCCAAAACAACCAAAAACAGGACACAAAGTGGCTTAACCATACCTGACAAGAAAAGAAACGTTCTGTTAGATAAATTGCAATTGCTAACAGGACAATATAACAATTCAATTCTGAACTGGATTAGTCAGGTTTTATTTTATTCTATGCTGTCTTTATCTAGGTAAACCAAAACAGATCATCAACTAGTTTACTGCCAAAAAATCGTTAAGCCACTCTTGTTTTTTTTTTTTTTTTTTTTTTGTGGTGGTTGTGTTTTCGCATCTTAACTTCTGACACACTCTATTGACCCAAGTTATGGAGGATGAATAAGAATTCCTCAGTACAAAGAAAAATCATCAGAGATAACCAGCAGTGAAGTAAAGAGGCCTTGCTAACAATTGTTCAGGAAATTTTTTTTATCCAGGTTCACCCGTCAACCTTGTAGCGTCACGGCACCCCTTTCATAATTGTGAACCATATAGAAATTTAAATGTGTATAGGATTCACACTTGATAAAATTTCATGTGGGCAAACGTGCAACAGGGATGGTTGGCGAGTTGAGAATTACGTGCAAATGTAGAAATCAAACTTATTATGCAAATAGTTCTGATTTGATATACTTAAATTGCAAAACAAAAAAAGGAACATGCCTTCAGGAACAATAAACAACCAATTGTGTGTGTGTGGGTGGGGGTGTGTTAGGAAGGCAAAACCTGATAACTGATGAGTAAGAATTGCTGTCACCTACAAATTTTGATTTGCCTTTTAATTAAAATGAAGTTATCTCGAAACAAAGGATTTCCGATGTAGATGTTTCAAATAGTTTAACAGAGTTAGTTTGATCTGCCTTGAAGAAAAGTCAATTTTTGAGGTGATCAAATTTGACCAGGAAAAGAAAATCATGTTAGCCGACAAAAGAAAAAGTTACCGATGTCACAAAAGTTGCAAAAATCCTTGTGTAATTTGTTTAGTACTATAGTTGTATGCTTTCCAAAATTTTGAAAGTAACGCTTATTGAAACTGGGGGCAGCTGATTGCAGATTATAGAAATCCGTGTGATGTTCAAATGGGGCAGCTTGACCAGTATTTGCTAGGTTAAAAATCTTGATGCGTAGATTGGAACCTTAAGTAAATCTTAATTCATACCACAGGAAAGAACTAATTTGACTATGATTATAATGATTTTATTTCCAAACAGTGTCTACATGTATTAAATACACTCCATATCCCCATAATTTCGTATTCAACCAGCACAATACTCTGCAAAACATAACCAAGCATCAAGCTGAACACCGTCCGTAAGTATTAACCTGAAACCCTAATATCTGGTCTCATCTAATCCTCTTGTAAGAGGGTCCTCACAATAGTATCTCCCATCCCTTCTTTCAAAGGAAACATATGACCAGTTGAAGATAGCTCATGGTATGTAATCCAAGGGTGTACTTGTGCGATATACCGAGACATATGTACCGGTACCATCCAATCATCCGTCCCATGCCATAGATGCACTGATCCTTCATTGTTTGGAAACGGGTTTTTCAAGTCTAACGGGCTGAAATCCCAGCTACCAAACCCAACAATCATGTCTCGGTTGAGGGACTCGTGTTTTCCTTGCTGTAGTATTTGCCCCTGAAGACACAGATCAAGAAAATCACGTTTGTAATACCACTAAATATTAATTACCAAAAAGTAACAGATATTAAGTTTATTGCTACAGCCTGAAGTTCTACGTTCAAATTTTTTACCAGTGTGGTTTTGGTGAATTTTCTTTTTGGGTACTTGAATTAATTATGTCACTACAATTAGCATATAAATAATAGACACAAGAAAAGTAGTATACCGCATAGGCCGCTCTTGCAGGGCCCACCCATTTGTCCAAGAGTTGCAAATCACTAGGCGGGAAAATACGCAGATCACCTGCGATGACACTCGAAGAAGGGAAATATTTCTGTGTGTTCCACCAGTGCAGGAGCCCAGGGAAATGGTGCGCTACCCAAACTGCCCGTTTGTCCTGAGGCAGTTGCACATTCCATGCTTCCTCTGTAATGTTCGCTGGAAATCCCGACCACCAGTAATTCGTTACGGGGCCAAGAAGTGCTGCTCCGGCTAACCTATTGTTGTCTCAAGTTAAATTACTGAAAAGAAAGTATGCAAAAACTAAAGAAAAAGGAGCTTATTGATGAAACCGTACCTATGCGGTATGTATTTTAGAACACTCCAAACAGCTTCACCACCCATGGAGTAACCAATCACATAAAACTTAGGCCCTAATTGCAAATTGTCAGCCATTTCTTCTATATCTGTTGCAATGCTTTTTACTGTCTTTTTTGGGTATGGATCGCTCTCTCCGTACCCAGGTCTATCGAATCCGACCAAGTAGATACTCAGTTCTTCAAGCACTTCCTATAAAAAAAATCAGAGAGTTATTTACTTTATTTTAATTAGTTTTATAGAACTTCTTTACATAAAAAATTATAGTTTCTTCTTTAAATTCTAAACATTTTCTGTTTCTTTTAGGTCAGATTCTTAGCAAGTTGGATTTCAAAGGACTTTTAATCAAGTTTTTATTTCTTTTACTTGCAAAAATTGAAAAAATGTTCAATTGGGTACAGGATACTTTCGCCGAGGTGCACTGGTCATAAGAATTGCCGTATTGGTATCTACATGTTTCACTAATAGCATTTCATAATTAATGCATTCCTTTTTTTTCCGTTTTAAATTGGAGTAATTGGCATTTTTCTCTGGACTAGTATGACATGCAAATTTGCTGTTTTTTCTTTGTAGGTCTTATCACCTACATCAGCAATTGACATTTATAATGGATTCCTATTACATGCAAATTGTTTTTCTCTTTCTAGATCTGGTTCACATGCATCAACAATCTACCTACCTATAGTATATATAGTATACAACAGTAGAATATTAGGTGTAAAATAGATCATCTGTTTATCTACCCTTGTAACTATGTCGCTATCATGTCTGATCTAGATACCGAGTTTTGTTGAGGTCACAGGGTCCCATTAAATTTCTTTCTTTCGTGTATAGAGTAACAATTTTAAATAGGTCACCATTATTGATCAAAGAAAAATGTAAAATAAAAAGGAAAAGGAAAAAGGAAGAACCTGAGATACTTTCAGAGCATCGTATCGGCAAGAAGCAAAACCATGTATATAAATTATTTTGTTTTTGGCTCTTTCCTTTGGTACACCATACTCCTGGTACGCCACATGCCTTCCATCATTCAGTTTTATTCTGGCAGCGGTAACAGGGGAACCATTTGCAGTGCCGCATATCTTAGGTGGTGGCGGTTTGATCGGCTCAAAGATTAATCCAGCCAATAAAACCAATAAAGGAATAGCTGCTAGTCTTTTAACCATCCCTGTTAGATAAACTATGTTTTAGACTTGTATTGAGATAAAGAAAATTGATATGTGCAAACTATATAAGAATAACAGAGAATAGAAAAGATACTACGTCACTGACAGACTGGCCCCACACAAGTACACAACCACTCTTAACACAAATTTTGGTTGCAGAAAAGAAAAGGAAGATCCGGATTGATAAGACTTGAAACTAAAATGAAAGGTCTTTTTTGTAATGGACATCATCGCATATTTATATGAAGTAGAATTTCACCAAAATATTAAATATCCTAATGGATACTTATAGGACTGAAATATCAATACCAAGCAGATTTAAACTGCACATGTAAAAATAAAATAGTGAAATAAACAACCTGTATATTAATTTATTTAATAGCTTCCTGGTCCACTCTGATTACACAGAGATTGAAAAATAAGCACGAGGACAGTTTAAAAATATAAATAGAATAAATTGCAACAGCAAATCACAACTACCTACTTAAAGAATCCAACATAACAAACAAAATTTGACCGTTGTCTTAAAAGCTAGAAAAATATTTGGCTGTCAGAATTGAATTTTTTTGAAATTGCTTGCAAGTTACAATTTTGAATTGAAAAACTTTGAAATTGGAACTTGCAAAAACATAACTGAAACAAGGCCACCCAGAACAATACCAAAAGAAACTTTTCTTTGAGTAAGCAGGTGAACCTAATTGAAAGATTTAATTAACCAATAAAAAAAGATTATACTAAGACGGAAGAGAATGTACAAGGTGAAAAGAAAGGAAAAACTCAGCGCAAAGAATTAAGGGCATGTTCGTTTGTCACAGGATTGTATAGGATGAGATTTGACGGATTCGGGAACCCACTTTTTTATTAGCGGGAACCCATACTCTTAAGTATGTATGGGAATAATTATGGGAATGTGCTCATTGTTCGGTTGTACTGTGGAAGTTGTGAAAAATCCTATTTTCATTCTAAATTAATAATCATTGTGGTGATCAATACAAGATTTCCATTTTGCTTAACTAAAAAATTATACAATTATTTTTATGAATAAAATTATAATAATGCAATTAAATAAAATTGATTAAATAATAATATTAAATAGATGAAACATTTTTTAATAAAAAATACTACTAAAATGGGTACAAATAAAATAGGAAAATATTTATAAATAAAAAAATAAGAAAACAATAATTAAAAACATTTAAAAAACATTTATAAAAAATAAATATTTAAAATATGTAATTACAAAAATAAGAAAACAAATAAGTATTTAAATATGTAATTACAAAAATAAGAAAACAAATAAACATTTAAAATATGTAATTAAAAAATAAGAAAACAACAATTAAAAACATTAAAAAATAAATATTTAAAAACATTTAAAAATATGTAAGTAAAAAATATATAAACATTACTTATTAATTATTATTTATATTATATTTATTAATAAATATTTATAAATAAAAGTGGCAACTAACTTTGAAAATATGTGTAGGATATTCAATATTAACATGTGCGGGCAGATTCAAATATGTGATTAAAAGAAAAACGTTTGTCCGGATGGAAACATAATATTAATCCCACAAAAAACAAGACAAAAAGGAGGACCTTATACGAATTCATATCACCGACGGTACCGTCAAAGGGAATCTTTTACAATTACTTGATCTGGACCGTTCTTTTTAACTTGGCACGAATCTCAAAGCCCAATAATACTGCCCCCTCAGTCAGCCCGAATCCCAAATCGGTTGAGAGTTAATCTCAACCGTAAATAGCTAACTGTAAAAGGGAATCTTTTACGGTACCGTCGAGGATATGGATCCGACCTTATACATAGATCATAGAGTGTGTTAAAGTACAAAGTCGGAAAGAGAAAGAAATAGTGTTCAGGTAGGTGACAGAGAAGGAAGATTTTTTTCAAAGTTGTAGTGTGGGCCCAGTTAGGAGAGAAGGAACGGGAAGGTGTAAAATGCACTCCAGGCTCCGGATTTTTGAACCAACAAATTACACTGCAAATGGGAATTTTTATAGGAATTTCCATGAAAATATTTAGAAAAAAAAAAAGCTGCCGAACAGCTCTACGGGATTTTGATCCTATCCAATCCGAACCCAACAAATTCCCAACGGGAATATGGCAGCCGAACAGGGCCTAATTGAGCGTATTATTTTCTTTCTTTTTTTTCTTTTTCTTTTTTCTTTTTTCATTTTTATTTTCCAGAATTTTACTTTGTTCAAGGAATGAGGTAAAGAACCCAGTCACTATCCCGCTTTAAAGGAAAGCACTGAAAGAAGGAGTAGTAAAAGTTGAGACAGCAGCCATTGGCTAGCCGAAAGAATGAAAGAGAGGAATCTCAACAGCACTGCAATGTGCTGCACGCCTGCACGGTGCGTGGTGCACGGGTCTTTAACCGTACAATTTAAAGTAGGAGCATTTGATGGGAAATCATGCACGAATTTTGATACAACCTGGACCGTCGGATCCGTGCTGCAATCTGCGTAGGACTCGGAGGATTCCGATTCCACCCAGTTCTCCAAAGAAGGTCAATATCAACAAAATTCGAAGAAAGAGTGAAAAGATTTGGAGAGAGAATAAAGGATTCAATCAGAGGCTTTAGAACTTTAGATCTTGTCCCCGAAAGTGCACGAATAAATTAACCCTCGGACATGAGATGGTGAGGCCCACATGAAATTCTTTTTTAATATTACCAATTCTCTCGCTCATACCAAGAGAGTATACCAGCGATTGAGCAAGAAAGGTCGAGATCAAGAGAAAGAGAAAGAGAGAGATGGCGAGATACCTGAAGAGAAGGAAGAAGGGGGTGGTTTGTTTTTGCTCTTGGTGGAATCGACCATTCCACCCATCGTTTTTCTGTGTATTTTTTCCGGGATTGTTTGGTTTCTTTCTTCGTAGCGTCTAAAAGCAATGAATGAACAACTATAAATAGATAGAACAATGGGAGGGACACTCCAAACCATTGCGATTGGTATGGGGACTTATAGAGGCGGCGGGGTCGGGGAAGCCACTTTTAATGCTCAAATTTTGAATATGCTCTCTACAGTTCACTAGTTTCTATTGAGTCCATATCCTTAAAGAGTTTGAGGTAACTCTGTTAGCCTACGGGCTATGTAAGAAATAATAAAAAAAAATATATATATATATAGAGAGAGAGAGAGAGAGTGGCTAAGGTCAAAGTGGTATGACCAAGGCCTTGGTGCTACCAATTAGTTTTTGCAATTTTAAAGTTCAAAAAATACTCGATTCAAACCGTTAGATGTTCAATCTATATTAAAATCTGCTTGGAGACCAAATTTTACATTTTTTGGAATTTTTTTACTATTTTTTAAGCCACTTTGAAAATGGCAGATCCGGATGAACAGTAAAAATAGTGCAACCAAATTCTGGACCATGTGATCAGCAATTTTCAAAGTGGCTTAATAAATAGTAAAAAAATTCCAAAAAATATAAAATTTGGTCTCCAAGCAGAATTTAATATAGAGATCATATCTAACAGCTCGGATCGACCGTTTGGACTTTGAAAATCCAAAAACTAATTGGTAGCACCAAAGGCCTTGGTCATACCACTTTGATCTTAGCCACTCTCTCTCTCTCTCTCTCTATATATATATATATATATATATATTTCTGTTTACATCCAAGACCGTCCGATCAGAATTCAGCCAATCCGATCTGAGATAAAATATAAGAACTCATTTAATATTTGTGCAGATTATGATATAAGACATGAGCGGACCCGAACTTTGGACCTACAAAAATCAAACGCATATTAAAATCAATTATATAAAAATTTTATGCACAATGTAGAGTGCTATTTTACGATAGTCATAATATTTTACTCTTAAGTTATAAAATATCATATACAAATATTAAAAATTTTGAAAATTGTTCATTCACTTTATGTAGATCCGTCAATGATCGGACGGTCCGGATCAAAACAGAAATATTCGTATCGCTCAAACAGTAAAGATCAAAACAGAAATGTTCTCTTACCTTAGGTGATATGAATTTGTTTCTAATTTAAGGCCTAATCCATTCGCTCCAGCATTCGTATAATCGTATCGCTCAAACAGTAAAGAACAAAATTTTTGCAATTAGGAATTAATAGAATAAATAACAATTTGTAATTCGTAATTTTTATTTTGTATCATACTTTTTATCGTCTGTTTTAGAAATAAAAATATGATCATGGGATATTTAGAGAAATCAAAAGTTCAAAATTCGATGCACACTATTAAAAATGATCTAATATTCATCTTGTACCAAAATAATTATAATTATTCCTACTTTTTTTAATAAAATAGTACGAGTGTGTGCCTATTCAAATTTAAAACGACACTTTTTAAGTATAAAAGGACACCTTTTACTTATTCAAATATAAACAGCACCTCTTAAATGTTGAAATTATTAAATGGACCCAGTGTGTACCTACCCAGGTCCCTCCATTGCGGTGTCACATGCTGCAACACACGGAATAGCATCAGCCGTTTAAATTCTTTAAAATTCGTGCTCCAGCAATTACCAGAAGGTTTGTAAGAAGTAGAGTTGGGGACTTGGGGTCACTAATGCGGCTAAGGAGCAGCCAATCCATCTCCTAAGGCGGCTAAGGAGCAGTCATTAATGCAGGATGACTTTTTGTGATTAATTTTTTGTTTATTTGGATATTTAATAAAAGATAACATTAATGAATGTTATTCATTTAATCTCCATTTAATCTCCTTTATTCTTGTCATCTTGTGTAATTTTTTTTTTATTATTCTCTAAATTAGAGTACAACGAAGGTAAACAAGACAAACTAAACAGGAAAATATAACAACTTTCTTTTCCGCTCCTTTCCCTACCCTTGTGTTATTTACTATCCTTCTCTTTTATCTTGTGTGAACTAAATATAGTATTAAAAAAATTCAAACCGTTCTTTAACTTTAGCGCGAATCTCAAAATGGATCCCTTATATCTACAATAGGAACAAATTTCTTTTGACTGGTTGAGACTAAATCCAGACTGTTCATGTTGTTGTAAACAATCTTCTGTGATATTTGATTAATTTGCAAAACATATAAACATTAAATTTTACATTTTCTCTGTTTGAGATATGTGCAGATTACAACAATATAAATCTAAAAATGATAATTTTTTATGTGTAATTGTGTATATAGAGAAAATAATATATAGATCACATCTAACGGTTTCATTTTAACGTTTAAGTTTTAAATTTTGAGCTATTAATGTTTTAAAAAATAAAAATATAGTGGAGGTACAAAAATTGAAGACATTTGAATCCTCTTCTTTCATAAATTGTTTGAGAGTTTTCATATTGTGGATTATTGTGAAATCTCATATTAGTAAAATTATATCTCGTTATACCATAATTTCTGAACAATCTTAATGTATTTCATATATAAAATAATAAAAATATGCTCCGATTCCAATATTACGGACCTAAGCTACTGTGATGTAATCTATGGAGTGGAGGGCAGTTGGATGAACATCAGACAAAATTGGTTCGGTATCTGGTTGGAGTTGTTCAATTCACATTAAATTCGTACACACTTAAAATTGTTTATACGGATCTTAATGCATAGCGGATGGTTCTAACCGGATATCGAACCGGGCCTGATTCCGTAATTCATCCGTTGATTAATGCTTACATATTTTTGTTTTTCAATGAAAAGTTAGAAATAAAATGGTAAAATTATATATGAGATTGCTGCTCTCTCCACTTTATAACCTGGAGGACTTCCTTTGAGTGAGTACAGGGCTGACAAAAAAGCTTGTGGTTCAATCGTGACTCATATCTGACTCGCTCGTTACTGGATTGAGTTGGGACCGATCTCGCTCGCTACTAGTTCGGTCCAGAATTAATGAGTTCAAGTTGGGCCTAGCTCACTCGCCAGTTCGCGAGCTAACTCGGTTAGGCATCAATTTGTGAATTTATATGAATTTGTGCGTATTTTATACTGTATATTGAGACTTAATAAATTTTTTTTTAAACTTATTTGTAAAATTTGTAAAATTTATAAAAACAACTCGGTTCAGATCGATAAAAAAAGTTTGTAAAATTTATTTTTATTTTAAAACAAGATCCAACCAAACTCAGCAAGTCCGCTCGCAAGCTAGTTCGATCCAGCTAGTGACGATTTCAAACTTTAATTTCAATTCGGATCTCTAAAGTCAGTTCGCTCGTGATTCAGACGAGTCAACTCGTGACAAGTTCAAGCTGGATCCAGGTCGTGACGAGCCAGCTCGTTGCCACCCTTAAGTGAGTAACATCTAGATCGTTGGACCATTGAGCGCAAATCTTAAAGGTCTGAATTCTATCCCAGTCGAAGCGGTCTGAAATTCTGAATTGTCCAAAGTCCAAACTGACCGTCTAAACTGTAAAATACTTTAGAAAATACGTACTTCGAAAGTACTTCATTCATTTGAGGTTTTATGTTTGCTTTCTTTAGACCTTAAAATTTGTGGTTGTGACTTGAGTTGTGTAATTGTAGCAAAATACTCTCCGTATATTTTTTAAAAACTATAATAATTCCGAAAATAATTTTGTAAAGTTTTGGATCGGTTGGGCCCGACCGAAGGAGTTTGTTGTTTCGTGCTACTTTTGAGAGGTATTGTATCTGGGAACCATATTCTCTGCGGAGTTTTATAGAACTCCGCAGCTGCGGAGCAAAACAAACGGACCAGATTAACTCTCAGCAGCTTTGAGACTCGGGCTAACGGAGGGGGCAGTATTATTGAGCTTTTAGATTCGTGCCAAGTCAAGACTAACAGATCAGATTAAAAGAACCGCAGGTGCGGAGTTCTTAAACTCCGCAGCGGATAGCGTTCCATTGTATCTGTACCTGATGTAACCAAGCGTCATGCCACGCGTCTCATAAAATTGTGTGGTTAGTTTTCGGATATGGATCCAAGCGTACACCTGCATCCGGCCCAATCTGACTAAACAACGCCTCTTGTGTCTCCAAGACTCCAAGTACTGTGTCTCCATCTGCAGCCCTATTTCAGTAGTTGTAATTATTACTAAAATTATAGTACGCTTTGATTCATTCAATTCGACTTAGTATGTTTCAGAATGAGTGAGGTTACGGTGTGCATACCGCAGATCAGTCCTTACCACAATGACAACTTAATTGTTTGGGAAAGGTTCGGCGAGATTAAAAATTCGTAATTCGGATATAATTTGAGTATAATTCGGAAATGATTCAGTACAACAAGGAAGCAAAAAAAAAAAAAAAAAAACCTAAAAAAATTGAAAAATTAAAAAATTAAAAAATTAAAAATTAAAACAAAATTCGCGTTTTTATCTCGAATAATTCGTAATTCGCATTTTATACCCGTTTTATTTGCGAATAAAATGTATTATACGTTTTTTTGCGTTTTAAACAGAGTTCTATTCGGTAACGTCAAAAAAAATTTAATACGCGAATAAAACGCGAATATATCGCGAGTGCTGTCACTATGGTCCTTACTACGGATTAATATTTCGTTTTTAAGATTTAAATAGATAATCTAAACTATTCAATGTGATCTTCTTATGAATTGTATTTGCATACTAAATTTTACATTTTTTAGAATTGTGTACTACTTTTTAAGATGAGTAGAAAATCACTATTTTTGAATAGTTGAAAATTTTTAAATCAAGTGATTTTTTAATCTATCTAAAAAATAGTAAAAGAAATCTCAATAATATAAAATTTGATCGACAATTACAGTTTTATATGAAGATCACGTTGAATGGTTCAGATCGATTGTTTATACTTTGTAAATTCAGTTTGATATCCAGTTGGAAACTGTTCAATTTGCAATTAATTTGTACGCACTTAAAATTATCCGTGCAAATCTTAATGTATATCGGACGGTTCTAACAGAGTATCAAACCGAACCCGATTCCGTAATCACAAAATTGTAGACTGATTCAGTGGTTCTCGAAGTCCGATAATTACACAACATAGAATGTCAAAGATACTTTTAGAAATGTTTAGTTGCACCAATATTTTTTGCTTTTAGTTGGTACATTAATTCCTATTCCAATATAACTCATGCTTTTAGTTGGTACATGAATTCTTATTCCTATATTAATTAGTCAAGCCCTTCAGGTGTTGGTTGAGCTTTTGCCATCTTATTTAATAAAGTCCGAGGTATAGAAGAACATTTAATCTTATTTAATTATAATTAAAAAAACGTGACATTCGTTTCCCTATTGAATGATGTAATTGTTAGTTTTCAGTTTAAATTTCAAAATGTGTCACATTTTTGTGCTCACTTTTCTAAATGAAGAATTAATCATATCTACTTGCTGGATTCTAACAATTGATAACTTCCATAAAATAATTTCTGAATCTAGAATTTCCTTTTTTTTTTACTTAGTTCTTTCTTATAAATTTTAATTTATGAACACTAACAATAGTCAGTATCCTACTTGAATATTAACATTAATAAACTTAAAAAAAAAAAAGCATTTTTCACGCATCTCTCTCTCCTTTTTTATTTTTTGTGGAACTTTGCCACCTTAATTAGTAATTACCCTCACGCTTTGATTTCCGACCTGAACACCTTGTTTGGATGGAGAGTAGAGGAAGGAAGGGGCTGTGAAGAATGTAAGGGAATGGAATGGAATAGAAAGGAAGATGAACATATTTAACTTCTTTGTGTTTAGATGATTAATGAGGGAAAATAAATTTAACTTTCTTTTCCGTCTTATTTTTTGTTTGGTTGATTAAAATTTAAAAGGTTAATGAGAAATTTGGTGGTTGTTGTAGGTTTGTGACAAAAAAACTTGTATGAGAGTATATATGTAAGATATAAGCTTGGGCATTTGTGTTTTTTGTTCTAAAAATATTTGCAACAAAATTTCTTTTCATCCGTTACACTCCAAATCGGAAGGGAAACCGATTCTATTATTTATAATGATACAAGGTTAAATATTTGACCTTATGTACCTTTCACTTCCAACATAATTTTGTCGACCAAACACGATTCAACAAAAAATTTTATTTTCTTTCCATTCCCTCCCTTCCTCTGCTCTCCATCCAAACAAGGTCGAAAAGGTAAACTTCAAATTACCAAAAACGATACCCAGTACAAGTTTTTAAAATAGTTTTCTCATTGAAATGACTTTTGTGTCTTCTAGTTCATTATTGACAAATTTAACCGCAGTAGGTACAGTTTCTATTTTCTCTGTTTTCCCCTCTCTTTTTTGACTCTACCAACCTGCTATCAATTTCATAAGTAAAATGACTGAATGAACAACTATTAGTATAAGAGCAAAGTTAGAGTATGATGTGCTTATTAAGAGAGTTTGGTGAGCACAACTTCAAAAGTATATCGGATTGACTTTAAATGATGAATTCAAACTGTTGAAATCCATGTACTTCAGAAGTGATGCATGTATATGCAAAATTTTAAAAGTTTTGAATTCATTTGCTACCAGGTCAAGCGGTCAAAGAATTGAAATAAAAGTTATTTTATAAGTTGTTTTATATATTTATTTTTCATCATTTCTTTGACCGCTTTATCATGTAGCAAATAAATTCGAATATTTCAAAATTGTGCATGTAAATGCATCATTCATGAAATACATGAATTTTAACGGTTTAGATTCACTGTTTGAAGCCGATTCAATATACTTTTAGAGTTGTGCTCACCAAATTTTATTGTTGAGCACATCACATCACACTCTAGCTTTGCTCTTAGTAAAACATAGGTGTCAGAAATCAGGATACTTATCGTACTTTGCAAAAAGGAAAATATTTCTCGTCCCCATTGACACCGGTAAGTTCGGTATTGAACGGTTAGGCCAACAAAAATCTGTATTGATTCAAAGATCAACGAACGGTTCTAGAACAACTACAGGTACGGTTCTCCTATAATGACCGACACCAACTTGATACGACGATTCTCATGGATTTTCTATTGACAAAATAAAGGAGAAACATATTCAGCAAATTCAGATGTTGATTCTTTTTTCTAAAGGTCAAACTATTCAATTATTTAATATTCATAAATAGTTGTGTTTTTTGACTTTTGAATTCTTAACTTTTCATACAAAAAGTATTGTTTTTGTCAGTAGATCAAAGAATAGTTTTCACTACGATGTTGATTTCGTTGGAAATAATCTGTAATTTGTATATCATTAATAGTAGTAAAAAAAAACATAACACGACGTGACGTAACGTGACTAATATGTCATGATTAGGTCACGTCACGTTATAACACGTAATTAAAAATATATTTAACGTGACATAAATAAAATAGTGAAGGATGATTAGAGACGAACACAGCAAAGGCCATGGGTAAAACTGCTCACTTCTGGATTTTGATTTTTTGTAGAGATATGTAGGCTCGGAGTAACTTTGTTCCTCTCTGGAAATTTTTTTTGTCCCCTTCTAAAATTCTGATTTGTAATTCATATTAAATTTAGGGTTAATTAGAATAAATTCCTTAAATTATGATTGGTAATTATAATTATAAGTTAGAGCATTGAAAACTATCTAGTCCTCGATTAGCTAATGCGTCTGAACCCGATTCGCTCCTGAGAATAGTTATATCACGCGGATGGTCACGTCACACATGGTCACGCCGTGACTGTGACCACACGTGACGTGACCAAACATGACATAATTAGTGGTGTTTAATTTTTTTTACACTAGTAAAAGCATGATTAATTTCTTTCACTAATTAATACCACTCGCGCTAAAACATTACCCTGCCGAAAAAACATCATTTAATTTACAATGGATGTCTCCAGTGGGTGATAAAATGGCGAAGGTTTGACTAAACAACATTGATGTCGTAGCTGCGCGGTCTTGCGACGAGGCAAGTCTTCAGGGGCGGACCCATACCCAGCCAGGGGGAAGCTGCCCCTCCCTGGATTTGGAAATTCAGTGGAAAAATACGGACTCGGTACTACTTTGCTCCTCCCTGAAAATTGTTTTGCCCCTTTATAGAATTGGAAAGCCTGCCAGATCAGTCCAAAAACACTGTTAATGAGTAACTTTGTTATTTTTATATAAATTTACAGATCTGGACCAACTTTGTTGTTTTTTAATATGTAAATGATATTATTTTATTATTATTTTTATTTATGTAAAACTATACTATTTTTATTATTTCTTATTATGTTGATTGTATTTTTTATCTAGTACCTGAATAGTTAATACCCGATAAGCTATTTTAATTCGATTTCTGCTCCTTCCTGACAGAAATCCTGTGTCCGCCCCAGCAAGTCTTCACATCTGGAAAAGGTAAAGGTTGCTCCGGTCATGTACCGATGCCATTCCTTGAAAAATAATCAGCTTAATCACAGCATATTCTGGTGTTCAAACTATTTTGATTTTTCTTTAAATGAGACATATAAGGTCAAAGGTCAAAGTCTTCAAAAAATTTACACCCTCTCATGTGAAAAATAATGCATTTACGACTGTATATCGGACGTGATTTTTATGAGACAATTTTAGTTATCGTGGATTTTAATATTACTTTTAAATTATTTGATGTTATATTTGTGCAAAATATATCATTTTTAGCATTTTCTTAACGAAAAAAATCCCACTTAATTTACATCAAAATATTATTTGCCACGGAGGTATTTTGAGTTTGTTCTTCTTTGTATTATTTTTTTCTGAAGAGACAATTAGCATAAATGCTAAAAAGCTATGATTAAACTAAAAACACGTAATTGATATTTTTATGATTAAACTAAATATATGTAATTTCTTCGTAAATTGCTAAATGTATGTATATAATTAAGTAGTTAAAATTTATTGTAAAAATTTATATTCAAATCTCAATTATTACATATTATGTATTTTATGTTTTAACCCTCAATTTTTGTTTTAATTCTGTCCTTGAGCAAAAAGACAAACAACTTTCAAGAAATATTTTGACCTCCCGTGAATTTTATAATTTTATAGTTGCTTCTTTGACCTGTTCTCTTAACCCTAAGGCCCGGATTCATCTTGCCCAATGCCCATAGGTAATATATCCTTAAAGCGTTGAAGGAAAATAGTTGAAGCGAATCAAGCGATGCAAAAAGCCCAGTCTAGGCGATGAAGGAAAGTTTTAAACTGTGGGTCGGTAAGAATCTCTTCGGCCCGCGGGCCGGGACAATTCCGCAGTCATGCTACGAATTTAGTTCAACTTTTCTTTCACGGTGCATCAACCGACTTTTTTTTGTTATATATCACCTTTCAAAAAAATAAACAAATAAAGTTTGATGTTTGATGAGTATTATGTTTGATGTTTCAAATTCAGGGTATTCTATAAGTTTCTCCTTAATTAAACTATACACTGATATATAATAATTAAAATTATAGTTAGCATATATTGATTATAGTTTAGTTTTGTCTTTGCTTGTTTTTGTTTTACTTTAAATTCAACATGTTCATTACTTTAATATAAAAATGGAGAGAGTTTCAATACCTCATGCCTTCCATATCTCATCATACCTCATATTTTATAAACTCGTTTTCAAAGTCTAAACTATCGATTCGAACTGCTCAATATGATAACCATACTAAAAAATATGCTTGAGGATGAAATTTGGAATAAGTACAAAATCACTGTTTTTTATTGTAAAAAACATTGATTTTGTATCTATCTAAAAGTAGAAATTTTTTTACAAAAATTATAAAACTTCATCTTCAAATATATTTTAGTGTGGATATCATATTAAGCGGTTCCGATCGACAGTTTGAACTTTAAAAACAAAGATATCAAATATGAATATGATGAAATATGGAAGGCATGAGATATTGGAAGTTGCAACCCTTCTCTATAAAAATTATCATATATAACTTAATTTATAATCAAATGAATAAAAACAAAACTAGAAGCAACATAATTTTCAGCATGGAAACGAGCAGGGAGAATAACTTCGGCAAAACAGTGATTCAGAATATTATACAGGTAACATGAGAACGAAAAAAACATCGTAAAACTATATAGAACAAATTGCAAACTGATCAAGTTTTGATCTTCATCATTCTCTGAGTCAAAATCAACTGACTTTATTTGAAAATTGTTTGATATTCTGATTTTCAAAATTAAAAAAACACACTTTATGCTTGAGTTATTCACTTTGTTCTCTTATGTGACGACAATTATTTTGCTTCTAGTTTGTTTTAAGTTTTTTGAATTACAGGGTGATATTCATATTGTAAAATGCGGTTTTGTTCATCCATGCAGAAGATTACTGCATACCGCATATGCGGATTTTAATGCAACTTATATATGCGGATTTTAAATACAATTAAATTATCAAATTTAACCAATTATAACCAAATTAATTAATTAACCAACTTATACAACCAGATTATACAAACTTTTAAGAAAGAAATTAGAAAAAAATAAGTAACTAAGAAAAACAAATCAGAAACTAAAAAAAACGAGTAAATGGAGATATCCATGGAAATGAAAATGGAGAAGAGTAGAAAGGGTGTTAAGAAATAATCCAAATAGAAGGAAAATAAATGCAGCAGCAGTCCCATTCTTAAAAGGATATCTCTATTTAGAGAATCACGTGGCCCATATGGTAATTTGTTTTTTTGACCGAATTCACTAAACAAACTTTACTAGCGTAATGCCTCGCTTTGCTTCGGCAGTGATAATTGAAATTAAATATAGAAAACAAAACATAGTGCATATCATACAATAAATCATAGAACTTGTAATGCAGATAACAATGAAAATAAAACATAGTGCATATCACATTGGTTTTCAACAATCTGGACTGTTGAAAAAATTTAAGTGGTGCTTTTCTCCCAGAAAAACAGCACAGATACTCATTTCTAAGAGGACGATGAACAAAATATTATTTACAAAAAACAAATAAATTTCAAATGTTAGTATGGGGACGGTGCAATCTCTCTTTCTTTTCTTTTCTCTTTCTTTTTTTTTTTTTTTGCCTCGTTGTCTTCACCGCTGCAAAAATGAACAAAATAGTTATGTATGTTGATTGGATACTCTTCTGTTTAATGGATTTTTTTATGCACACTGAACATTCCAATAGAGATGGGGTAGTATTAAATATGCAATGATAAGAGTTTTAGCAAATAATTTTTAATAGCAGAATATTTATACCTTGAAGTAGCAAGCTATAGGTGTGTCTTTCTATCCTCTCATCAAATAAGAACAGTAGCCAAGGCCTTAATATATAAACAGTGGCAATTGATAAACAACAATGAATTTAAATTTCCAGCGGATATTTCTACCTCTTTGTTGTCAAAAGTGCTCAAGTGCAACATATGTTTTTACAATTTTCCAACAACTCCCCATGCATCTTCCAATCCGCACAAACACCCATAATATAGCATTAACACTGCTCAGCCAGACACATGTTTTAATATTTTACAATCTGGCCAACCTATTTTGCGAATTACAAACTTTTATGAATCCCTTTTTCTTGAATAAATTCAGAAAAGGGTTTATGATGTTAGATAAACCCACAAAAATATCTCTATCCTCTTAACTAAAGTCTAACGGATCATGTTGTGCACCAATAAACTAATAGCAGCATGACCTTACCTTACGTGGCATACGGCAAAATACTAAATTTGATGTTAACTCTAATATCATTCCAGAACATAATATCAACTAAAATCAATTGATACTTGTAAAGAAAGACTAATTGTCCATTTAAATAAATTTGAGCAAATCAATTTTTAAAAGAAAATTACACCTTGAAGTAGTAGCTATGTCCCGGGTGTGTCTTTCTATCTTGTCCTTCATAATATGGAAAAGAACACCAAAAGAGACAATGGAGCTCTGCTTGGGCAGCAGGAGCATGAGCTCTTTGGCAGGAAAGAAATAGACGTTTCTTTTTGGGCGAACAAAAACCAATGCATCGGCTCATTGTGGTTGAGATATACTTAGCGAGGATATCACCTTAATCATGTATGTGATTTATTATATGTAAATAATAGACTGAGGCGTTAATCCTTTAGGCTTTTGTAAATAATTTTTTTTTAATGAAATTTTTTATCAGCGGTAATTCACCGCTGACCATTAAAAAAAATTAATTTGGAAAAGAACAATAGCTAAAGAATTAATAAACGGCGACAATTGATAAATAACAAGGATTAAATTTCTAGCAGATAGTCTACCTCTTAGCTGTCAAGTTGCAGCAAATGCTTTTTACAATTTTCCAACAACAGCCTCATCTTCCAATCTGCACAAACACATGGTCAACTTACTCAAGCAATCAAGGAACCACAATTAGCCTACAAAAGTACCAATGATTTGAAGTTGTCAAGCTATATATCCATCTACAAAAGTACGAATAATTTGCAAATAAGTTAGTACTAACCACCTTTTTCAATTTCTATCCTTTGGTCATTTGATAATGATGCATAATCTAAGTGTAATTCAAGGGTTTTCAAAACAGTACCAAAAGCTGAAATTCTAAAATATCACTAAATAAGTATGCATATTAGTGCTTGATTACAATCTAAAATACTCATTTGAGTTCCAGTATAGATTACCCAAATGCACAGTCTTTGCAAGGAAATGATCTTCACTGCCACCTCCCTTCCATCCAACAATCACCCCTAAATTCAATTAAAATTTCAATTTAAAACAGACTCAAATTGTTATCATGCGAACTATTTATAGATGAATTAATTAAGTTACCTGTTACCTTGTTACCCTGAATACCTTCGCCCAGCTTATTCTTCAGGCTGAAGTTTCAAGTGGCGGCCACTAAGCTAAGGTCTCCTTCGCTGCTATTGCTTTGAGATGTTCTCATCCTCCTTTCTACAACCTAAAATCAAGTACTTCTGAGCAGCATTGGCAGGAAAAAAATCTTAATAAGCGAACAAAGTAAGTGAAAGCAGTTTGAAATCTTACTTCGAGCTGGCAGTAGTTGGAAATCTTGGTACAGAGAGAACTGAGAGCGTTTAGGAGATGGAGAAAAGAGAGAGTGTGAGGGAGAGCAAAATTTTTAAAGCGAACGGAGAGAATGTGGAGAAGAGCGCTCTGACCGTGGGACCCAATCATCAGCAGTATACTGTACATTGTACAAACTACAGTTCCTGGTTTGTCAAAGATTTTATTTACTTCAAGTATTACAGTTTTCATGATCCCCAACACTGATCCCCACTTGTGAAATGCATATCTATTTCATTTGTAAATACCATCCATTCAAAGATTATAAAAAGGTACTAACAATTATTGCTCCTTTTTTTTGGGTCTTAAGAAACATCATGATTACTGAGATGAGAGATTTTAGTTGCTAAAGAAAATATTTTAAGAAATTAATTAAATTAGAAAGTATCTATTGTAGAAGTATGTTTACTAAAATAAAAAAAGCTTTGATTGACCAAAACACAAAGAAAACTACATGTTTTCACATTCTCATGAGTCTAGCCCCTCATTACTGAAATCAAAATGTGCAAAATCAGAGTCTTAGATCTGTTATAACACAACTCATACGAATACAATATCCCAAAATATAGTAGGCTATGCTAAATTTTTCCACTTAAATTAATTGTTTTCATTATTTTCATCTGGAATACATCCAAGTAACTAACATTTTTTCCATACAGAGAAACTTGCCTGGAAGCAGCCAATATAGATGGTCTATCTCTTCCTGCAGCGAGTTGTATATTTTCTCGAGCACTGCTATTGCCTTTGATTTCTTATCCTACCAGAAATGAATAAATAGACTTATAAATCAATTGAAAGTGAGAAATCGGGATGATTTAAAATATTGTGAGAAATAAATGAAATCACTTTCCTGGAAAGCCATCGAGGTGACTCAGGTAGAAAAATCTTGAGAATGAACTGTACAACTGCTGGTATGGCTGCCACTTCCCAGTATCCATTGCCATGTACCAGGAACCTAGGTAAAAGTACCTTGATCTCAGTAGAGGTCAGTGAGAGCACCGTTGAATATGCCGAAAGAGAATGGTGGTTGACATTTGGAATAATCCATGCTTGGGCGGGAATGAGCAGCGAAAGAGGGGAAGGAGACGGTGTGAACAGTGGCAAGGAGGCCAGCGGAGGAGGAAAAAGGGAGGATAAGTTTGGCAGGAGGAGGAGGAGGAGGAGGAGAAGAGATGTGCAAGAGAGGAAGAGGAGGGAGATGAGCGGAGAGAGAGCAACCAGGAGGGAAGGGATGCTGGGAGGAGAGGGTAGAAGAGGGTAGAAGTTTCTCGAGACAGCAAGAAGTCGGAAAACGGAGGAAAAATGTCGGGAGGGAGAGCGCTATCACTGAAAGTGGGTCATCGAATTACTGTTGCGGATACTGGCACTGCAAAGTGGGACCCAATTGTCATGCATACTGTAGTTTGTACTGTAGATGAACAGTGCAGGTCCTATCAAGGATTAGATACATAGATAGATTTGAAACCTTCATATAGTAACTAGTGTATTTGAGAAACGAAAACATCAGCAAAAACAAACTTTTTAATTAAACAAATTTAAATTACGAAACGATAGTTAAATAATAGTTAAATATGATCAAAAGTAATACTGGTGCATGGTCGGTCGCAACACATTTGATCAAGACACGATTTAGTCATGACAGCGTACTAGTTATGACTGGCAAATTTTCCTACTAATTAATAACCTAAATGTTGTAAAATATCGTGTGAATATGAGTTCCCGCCTAAAATATCGTGTGAATATCAGCTCCCGCTTTGACCTTTCGTTCAGAAAAATAAGATAAGACCACCCACGACCTTGTAATTGTCCGATGGTCTCCTTCCGTGTTCGGACCAACTTAATTATCAAACCAAATAACTGGACACTATTAAGTATCAACCGTCGATTCTACTGAATTCTTGCATCAAGAGATGAGACAATCCCATTTTACTGTCCTCGGGACTCGGGCAGTATTTCCATTTATTCCCGTCGAGTTAGCATCCTCTGAGGTAACATTATATTTTATTTCAGATCCCGACCGTACGATCAGAACCCGGGCCTACTAATATCGTGCCAGAGAAGATCGACGGTCCGGATCTAAAATCAAAGTTTCTGGTACCGATATGAATTCCCCCGTAATTCCGACGTTTCAATTTTCAAATCCCGCCTGAGATACCCTCCTCCCATTCCCAAATTTTTCAGCTGCCGCTCGCTCTGTTCCCCATTTCTTTCAAATCCGACCTCGCCTTTCACATTTCTCCTCTCCTCTCTTAAACCCTAGTTTACAATACCTAACCTCGTACGTATCTTTCGAAAATGGAGGCCACCCATGTGTCTGAGAAAAGACAGCTCAGGCGAAGGAAGCCCTATCAGGCATCGCCTTCGTCCGAGCAACTGGAATCCGACCAGGAGGAGGTCAGAGGTCGGACAAAACGCAGAAAGACTGCATCACGCTCTGTCAAGAAGGAAAAGAAAACGACGGGACCTGAATCAGAGTCACACCAGACCAATGCGGATGACGTGGCAACTCAACCAAGCAACGGAGTAAAGGGGAAGGCAAGATCTGCTTCCAAGGGGAAAGGAAAATTTGCTGCGGCCGGGGGAATGAAGAAGAACAAGAAGAAAACGAGATGTGTAGTGAAAGAGGATACAAGTGGTGTTGAAATGGAAGAGGAGAACGAGGATGCGTTGTTAGACGAAGAAGAGGAAGAAAACACGAAAGAAGAGCTGGCAACAGAGCCCACAAAGAGAATCTTGAAGCAGAGTGAGGTAGTGTTAGAGGCGCAGCTGGTAGGCGATCCAATTGACGATGCAGAGGCGAGGAAGAAGTGGCCTCATCGATACGGGAGAAAGGTATACCTGATTGTGTTCTTATATTGTTGATCTTCATTATGTATTTGTTGATACATATCATGAATTCCTCCTGCAATTTCATAAAAAATGGATTTATTTTCGTCAGTTCTAGGTTTTTTTTATTCACTTGCTGAAATAGTTTGCTAATTAGGAGTAGGTGTTAGTTACACTCCGGAAAAATTCTTTTTAGGATTTTGAGTCAATTTGATTATAATGGGTGGTCCTTTCTAAGGGATTTAGCGTAGTATTATATGTACTCTTTAAATTGCCTTATACATTATAATAATACCCGTGTCACAGTTCTGATTCTGTTCATAAAATATTAGATTTTCAGTGGTTTAAACAGTTAATGTACAATTTTGAAATTAAAATTGTTGTTAGGAGTTCTTTTTATTGGACATGTTATTTTCCATATCTAGTCTGATAATGCTATCTTCTACGCGTGTATGATTTGAAGGTTCTGAAATTGTTGTGAAGTATTGTTTAGAAAAATAAGGTAAACTGTTTGTTTCCAATTGTTGTAAAACTTTGTCTCAACTTGTTGAATGACATAATAAAGTGCTTTCATTCCTTAACGATTTATTGTAAATAACAATTATGAAACTTTTTGGGGCTTTATTGTTTCTTTTATTAATTTTCAGGGAACTGGATCTAACTCTCTTGGTCAAGCAAGGTATTAGTTATTAAACTATTACTTCCTGTAAATAGTTCTGGCAACTATCTTACGAGGTAAAATCTTGTTTATTTTATTAGACCTGAATCACCTGAAGATATACGCGCTAGAAGGCATTATACCTTCGCTAAAGTTGATGGCGTCATGTTTGAGCTCTATGATGATGCATATGTGAAGGTTAGTTTGTGTGACCTAACTAAGATTGTACAACTTGGTTTGTTTGTTTGTTTGTATGCCAAACTATATGTAAAATGCTAATCTATTCTTATTTTGATATTATTTAGGCTGAAGATGGTAAGCCAGATTATATCTGTCGTATCGTGGAATTGTTCGAAGGTGTGGATAAAAAAACATACTTCTCTGCACAATGGTTCTTCAGGGCTGAAGACACTGTAAGCTCAAATTCTACTTTTCCCTTTGACGACCTATATAATGGTCTGTAAACAAACTTAAGTCTGTGCAAAAATAATGGTTTTTTATGGAAATATGTACTTATGATTGATACATTAGATCGATGTTTCAAATAAATTGTTTCTTTTTAACAGGTTATAAAGCAATGCACAGATAAACAAGACAAAAGAAGGTTGTTCTTGTCAGATGACAAAAATGATAACCCGTTAGATTGTATAGGTTCCAAGCTGAAGATAGTTCGTGTAAAACCAAATGTAAGGATATAATTGTTGGTTCAGATTTGAATTTTTTTTTTCATGCTGGAAAACTAGTAGCCTTATTACAATTAGTTATATTTTATGTTTCCTTTTCTTTTCTTGTAGATCGATCTGGCTGCGAAACAGAAGACAATTCCGAAGTGTGACTACTACTATGATATGTCGTATGTCGTCGCTTATTCGACTTTCGCTAACCTTTCTCCTGGTAATTTCTAGCTTTTTGTTCGTGGTAAGAATGGTGTGTTATGGATGAACAAAGCTTCACTACAGCCTAAGCTGTAGAGTTTAAACCCTATTCAACTCTTTGACGAAGGTTGCAAATGCACAACTCTGTCGTGTAGTTAGAACGGGTGTCGATCCTCAGGGACGGTTTAATTTCTGAACTTAAACTATTCCTAGTTAGGTACTAGAAGTTTGAATGTTTGGGGTTTGTTTGTCTAATCCTAAGGTATATGAACAAATCAAATGAAATGAAAGAATGAATGAACAATCGTATGAACAAGTAATGAATCAACTAAATTTTTGTATTTTGTACTATGGTATAAAAGGGTGTTTCAAGGGTTTCAGATTTCATCTTCAATTTTGCTGCTCAGACCTGCCACGCGACCCGCATGCTCTCGCATGCGACTCTTGTGACGCGACCCGCATGCTCTCGCATGCGACCCTTGTGACGCGACCCGCATGCTCTCGCATGCGACCCGCTTGGCCTTAAGCACCCTGGACCTGGCACGCGACCCGCAAGCTGTGGCTTGCGACTCTCGTGATGCGACCCGCGTGCTAACTCACGCGACCCGCATGGTCCCTTGAGCTGAGTTTGCACATGTCAGAAACTTGTTGTTTAAGTCGTGTAAGGCTAGATTGACCGTACCTAGTGTCACTGAAACTCAACTTTCGTGTGTTGGCTTAGCAGACCTGGTTTGGAATTGCAATTTCACCTTCTCAGGTTCAATCAAGCTGTTTGATCTAAACCTAAGTTCTCAATTCTGTTTACTGAAGGTATCTACAAGCTGAGCAAGAGCAAGTAGAAACTTTCACCTCTCGGGTACTTATTGACCTCACCTTTTGGTTCTCAGATCTACCTCAAGTACTTAACCTAATTTGCAAGAAACATCAAGCATTTGATACAAGAAGAAATGCCAAAGGCATTCAACAGTAGACAATCAAGAATCAAACAATTCAGATCAAGCAATCACAAATAATACAAGAATCAAAGAAACACGAAATAACAATAAGAATCAATCCACGTGCATCATCAAACAAAGTGTCAGACTACAAATCCAAACCCTCGAAACTACAATATCTACTCAGACATCAATAAAATCAAAACAAGAGAGAGAGAAAGAAAGCAAATCATAGTGAGGGAAGAGGTAGTGAAGAGGATTGAAGCTTCAGGTTGAGTCTTCTTCTCCAAATTGACTCATCTTCAACTCCAGATCGGCTCTCTCCTCTTCAGATCGCCTCAGGCGCTTGGCCTTCACTTCAAATTCGGGTCTGATCTGTTTCTGGACGAAATGGTGGATCCCGGTTTCTGTTGCCAGGCCTGCTGTATATATAGTTTCCTTCGTGGGCCTTAATTGGGCCTGGCTCAGTTGACTCGACGCGACCCGCATGAGTTTCCATGCGACCCGCGTCAGGCGGCACGGATGTGAGAGATGAGGGTCGCGTCTGAGGTCGCGTCTGGGCTGCGATGCGACCCGCGTCAGATGGCACGCGGGTCGCGTGGGGGAAGTCAGAGCTCTGCCTTTTTGCCTGTTTTCGCCTATTTCCTGCAAATCAACCACAAAACTGCAGCAGTACCATATTCTATTTGATTTTTAATATAAACTATGCAATTTAGTGGTCAAAAACATAAGGTCTGGTCTGAAAATAGGTCGAAATAATAGATAAAATATAAAGACATCAAACTCCCCCAAGCTTACCCTTTGCTTGTCCTCAAGCAAATTTGTACTTTCAAACCGGGTTTGGAACCTAAATGCAAGCTAAATGCCTAAAATGTGAAAATTTACTCGATTGACTCAATAAAGAAACTGAAGAATCTTTTTGCTATGAATTGGACTCACCTTGGTCAATTTTGATTCACCTCACAAATTGATTAACAAAACCTCAAATTCTAAATGTTTCAAAACTTGCGAATCTGATTACTTGAATTATCGAGTTATCATTCTTTCACTAAACTGTGCCCTCGTTTGTAGGAGATTTACCCTTTTGGCTCCCCCAAGCTTGAATCAAGCTTAGGTCAGAAAGTTGCGGACTTCGTGTGTTGATATGTGCAAAAAATTTATTTCTTTTTTTCCTAATTGGGAGACGAGCTCAAAGGCGCCCATTCAAGGCTTATTGCCAGTACTCTTATTTTCTCCATCTTTTCATCTCTTTTTTTTTATTTTATTTTCGTTTTCTCTTTTGTTTCCTTGTTTTCTCTTTTTTTTTTTATTTGCACATACTATGAATACACACATCCACTAGCGTTCATTCACACCAACGGATATCCCAACCTTTCTTTATTTGAAATCCCTATTTCCATTATTTGAAAGGCACAATTCAGTTTCTAAATTCTTTCTCAACATTCAAGTTTCCAATTTTACAAATCTCGAACCATTTGTTCCTAATCAGTTTTGTTTGGTCAATTATGAGATTAATTCTGATTTCCCAAAGTCATCCCAATCATATAGAATTTTCAAACAGGTCCCTAATTGAAACAATAAAGCAAGTTTTTCACCTAAAGATGCAAAGAAAAGTAAACATGACCTAAGTAAAACGAAATAAATCCTAAAGCACAAAAGTCTCCCCCCCCCCAAGCTTAGCCTGAGCATTGTCCTCAATGCTTCAAGACTGAAAGATAAAGAGAAATAAAAGCAAAGGGGAAAGAGAAAACATACCCGCTCAGTCATCGGTGGGAGGATCAAGCCACCAAGCGCGGAACTACTCCTCTAGCGTGCTCATCCGCGTTTAGAGATCAGAAAGAGCATCACCCTGCTCGCGCCTCATGTCATAGAGGAAATCACCATGCTCGCGCCGCATGTCATACACCAAGCTGTAGACATCATGAATGGAGGGCTCGGGAATGGGAGGTGGATAGGAGGGGCGAGAATAAGAGGTGGATGGACCGGCTGCAGACGAGGAAGGACCAACTGCATAGGAGGAAGGTCCAGCTGCGAAAGTGGATGAGTGGAACTGCGTAGGTGGAATGGAAGCATCTGCCATATGAACATCGCCATAGACAGGAGGCTGTGGTTGAAGAGGAGGTGGTGGTGGTGCCTGCTCAGCTGGCTGTGGTGGAGGAAATAGCCAAGTGGTCTCGTCCTCGAAGGAGATATGAAATGGACGAGGCAACTGGTGGTGGCTACCATCCTGCAGGCGCTAAAAATACCGGTCACGGTGGCCGGCAGGACCTCGCTCGATCTTGACAGAATGCCGCTTGCTGGAAAGCCTTGGCATCCATGATGAACGGGCCCTGAGAGAGAGTGAAGCCGGCGACTGATACCCCAAGCTGCTCAGCAATAAGAGTGACGTAGGCACCGATGTGAATGAAGCCCCTCGGCCTCCTATTATTCTGGACATCCAGCCAGTGTTTAACCATAATGAGCATCAGATCGGGCCGCTCAAAATCTTCCTCGGTATGAAGCATGAAGTCCAGCAATGCGAGGTCCTCCTCATTGGCACGTGCAACTGTCTCGCCACGTGCAAAAATGGTATTCGCAAGAGTGCGCTGGATGCAACGGAGAACAGGGTGAGGTATGGCAGAGCTCCTGAACTCGTTGCTTGTGGCGACCTCCTTACCCGTGATCAAACGCCAGAAGATGTCTCGGTCAAAGTCCTCGCGGTAGTGAATGGAGTCGGTCATAGGGTTTGATGCGAAGCCAAACCACTCGCGCAATTGCACAAGACCAACCCTGCAAATCTCGTCGCGCATTTGAAATCGAATGTAGGGCTGTTCTTCGTCATCCCACTTGAGTTTGAGAGATGAGAGGAACTCAAGTGTGAGCTCCACGTAGCAGTCGCACTGAATGCCCCAGAAAGTGGGAGTAAACCCGATCCTCTCGGTGAGGCGAACAAACTCCTCGTACACTCCAAAGGCATAAAATGTACCCAAGTCGACTCGGCGAGTGTTGGCAAATGTGCGTCTTTGCAAATTCTCAAAACGGTTGAACATGCCGCGACTAGAGATGCGGAAGTGTGGTGGTGGGTACGCATCTGCCCGAGGAGTGTACTGAGCGGAAAGGGGGTTGGACTCATCAGAGAAATTCTCAACTTCAGGGTTTTCAGGGTTTTCGGCATGAGAGGCAGAATGAGAGGAATGATTGGAAGAAGAAGAATGAGAGGAGTGGGTACCGTCATTGTGCGAGGCTGAAGCAGAAGAATGAGAAGAATGAGAAGGAGTGGCTTGCCTCAGCTCTTGTCTGCGTTTGGATCGGATTTCTCTGCGAGGGTCCATGTTTCTGTCTCTGGCTCAATTTGACGCGGGTCGCGTGAGCCTTGATGAGACTCGCGTGAGATCTGACGCGGGTCGTGTGGACCAGACTTATCTGGTTAGGGTTTGAACCGATTACTGGAGCGGGTCGATTTGGTCAGGAAACGGGTCGCATGGAACAAGGGGGGTAGGTAAGGTGGTGAACCAACAGAGAGAAGAGAGAACTTACCTGCGTCGTCGGTGGCGTCGGCGGAGGAGAAGAACGAAAGTTGACGGAGTAGGAACGATGAAGAGAGGAAATGTGCTTCAGTTGAGGAGAAGAAGAGGAAAAGAAGAGAGTGGAGACGGCCGAGAATGGGAAGAGAAGAAGGATGGAACGCGGTTTAAAAAGGACCTCGCGTCGTTTCGACGCGCCCCTTCAATGCCAGCCGTCGGTTCGAGGCGACGCGGGGCGCGTGGATTCTCACGCGGGTCGCGTCAGGGTTTTCTTTTTGGAATATTGCAAATTAGAAACGATTTAAAACGAAAAACAAAAAGTAAACCAATCTAAATGCAAAATTAAACTAATCTAAATGCAAATTTAAACTAATAACGAACGGGCTTGGGTTGCCTCCCAAGAAGCGCTTGTTTTAGGTCTCAAGCTCGACCTTCCTTACTCTAATCTTCGACTGGGGTGGGATCTGATAGACCCCAAGAAGCGATGAAGTTGGCAATGTCTGCATATCCAGGGTCTGATTGATTGCTTACACGGGTCGCATCAGATATTGTGCGGATCGCATTAGATGAAATGGCGTCACGTGCTGACCTATCCGACTCGCTTTCTTCGGATTTTAGGTCCTCAGACCATGGCACGCGTGTCGCATCAGATGACATGCGGGTCGCTTCAGGGTCTTCCAGGCCAGCTGTTTTCACTTCTGCTCTTCTGACTTCTTTCAATTTGCCGATTTCTTCTTCAAACAAGAATTGAGTGTGTTCTTTTGTGCTCTCATGGATCCGATCAAGGAAGTAATCTTCTACCAAATCTGTTAGGCATTTTTCGTGCACGTCCACTCGGGAACAAGATTCGGCAGAAGGGTACTTCATGGCTTGATCAATTTGGAAGCACACTCTCTCTCCTCCAAAGTTCAAGGTCAGTGTTCCTTGAGACACATCGATGATTGCACCTGCAGTTCTGAGGAAAGGTCGTCCCAGAATGATGGGGACTTCCTTATCCTCTTCCATTTCCATGACCACGAAGTCTACAGGCACAAAGTACTTACCGACCTGAACTGGTACGTCTTCCACTATGCCAAGTGGCAATCGTACCGAGGAGTCTGCCAGCTGCAACGTCATTCGCGTAGGCCTGAGCTCTCCTACTCCCATTCGGTCAAAAATCGTGCGTGGCATGAGGCTCACACTAGCTCCCAAGTCGCATAGAGCTCGTTTGATCGTGGCCTTGCCAATGATGCAAGGAATGGAGAACTTCCCAGGGTCGTTCAGTTTGGGAGGTAGGTCGCTCTTCAGAATGGCACTGCACTGTTCCGTCAACTTCACCGTTTCATTGCCCTCCAAGCTTCGTTTGTTGGATAAGATATCCTTCAGGAATTTGGCGTAAGAGGGCATTTGAGTCAAGGCCTCGGTGAATGGGAGCGTGATGTGCAGTCCTTTCAGGACTTCTGTGAACTTGGCAAATTGTGCGTCCAGTTTGGTTGCAGCTAGTCTTCGGGGAAAAGGCACAGGTGGCCTGTAGGGTGGAGGCTTGATCGGAGGTTTCTCAGCTGGAGGTGTCTCAGCCTCCTTCTTCTCCTTGTCAGGTTCTTCCACGCGGGTCGCGTGAGGTGGCACGCGGGTCGCGTCCATAGGCTCTCCAGGTGGTGGTGCGGGTCGACTTGGCTCGATGCGACCTGGATCGACGTGTTCTTCAGAGGGTGACGCGGGTCGCGTGACGTGGCACGCGGGTCGCGTCTCAACAGTGTGTGTCACATCTGATGAAGTCAGGTATGGTGGAAAGGCTGGTTCTTGGTATTGGGTCCCACTTCGCAACGTGATCGCCTTAGCTTCTCCTCTGGGGTTGGGTTCTGGCTGAGCTGGCAGCTTTCCAAGTTGAGGTTGGCTTGAGGTGACGATGTGACTCAGCTGCTCCAACAACTTGTTTTGAGCCGCCATTTGAGTTTGTTGAGCAGCCATCTGAGTGGACATGCTCTGCATCTGTTCCCACATCATCTGATTCATTTTCCCTTGCTCGTGTGTGAAATCGGTCGCATAGGGAGGCACGTACGGTTTGGAAGGACCGGCTTGAGGTGCTCGCGTGTTCTGATTGGGAAAGGATGCGTTCTGATAGAAGTTCTTGTTGGAGTTGTTATTAGAAGATGGATTGTTCCAATTGTTGTGACTGGAAGACGGATGATTGAAAGAATGGTTGTTGTCATTGGAAGACGGATTGTGAAACGAGTTGTTGAAAGGGGGTCTAGGAGCACGATTGTTTGATGCAGCGTTATTCTGATTCCACCTCTAGTTTTGTTGCTCAATTGGATCCTTGGAGTAGGATCGGTTGAAAGGAGGCTTTGGAAAAAATGAAGGTTCGTTGTTCAAAGAATTTACCTGCATGTTGCTCTCTTCGACTTCCGCCAATGGACATTGCTCGTAGCTGTGGCTCTCATCTCCACACATGACACAACTCTGCGGTTGTTGCTCGACTGCCTTCACGCTCAGCTTGTCCATCGCCCTTTGCATGGCCTCCATCTTGGCGTTCATGGCAGTGAATTGATCGACCTCGAACTTGCCGCCACGTCTTGGTCGGGCGTTGTCGCGGCCGGACCACTGTTGGTTCTGTGCCATGTGGTCGATCAGGTTCATGGCTTCATGAGGCTCTCGAGACATCAATGCTCCACCTGCAACTGCATCTACAGAAGAACGAGTGCTCTCTGTCAAGCCATCATAAAATGTTTGGATCAACAACCAATCAGGTATACCATGGTGGGGACAAGAATACTGCAACTCTCTAAACCGTTCCCAAGACTCATTGAGGGGCTCATCTGACAATTGCCTAAAACTGGTCAGTTCGTTTCTCACCTTGGCAGTTCTCTTGTGAGGAAAAAACCTAGTCAAAAACAACTTAGATAATTCCCTCCAATTGGTGATCGAATCCCTAGGTAACGACCCTAACCATTTCTTAGCCTTGTCCCTAAGAGTAAAAGGAAAGAGAGCCAGTTTGGTGTAATCGGCGGTTGCCCCATTGGTTTTGATGGTTGTGATGCATTCGAGAAAGGTTTGGAGGTGAGCATGAGGATCCTCGTGATCCATGCCATGGAAGGTGTTCTGCTGGACCATGTTGACCACTCCTGGATTGAAGTTCGGTTGCTGTCCAGGAATTCTTGGCAACCTGATTGCGCCTCTGACGTCTCCAGCTCGTGGCACGTTGAATTCTCGAAGTGTTCTCGGCATGAAGACATCCGTCTCTTCATCCTCAGGGTCAGTCAGGACTTCTTCCTTATCTCTTTCTCTTTCTCTTTCCTCTCTGTCGTCTCTGCTCGGATGGTCTGACATCTCTTCAACTCGGGTCGCGTCTGAGGTCACACGGGTCGCGTCTGATGTGATGCGGGTCGCGTCAACCTCGGTGCGGGTCGCGTCAAGAGATGGCTGAGCAGTAGCAGTCTCGTCTGGAGGAGTTTCGTCGAAAAGTGGCCCTCTGCTCCTCAGTTGGTATTTCAGTGTGTATCTACCTGCAGGAGGATGGTTAAGAGCCAGCTTTCAGTAAAAGAAAAGAAAGATAAAAGATACAGATTAAAATCTAGATTAACTAAGAAAAGTAAAAATTTAGAAAATGAAAGCCGTCCCCGGCAACGGCGCCAAAAACTTGTTCGTGGTAAGAGTGGTGTGTTATGGATGAACAAAGCTTCACTACAGCCTAAGCTGTAGAGTTTAAACCCTATTCAACTCTTTGACGAAGGTTGCAAGTGCACAACCCTGTCGTGTAGTTAGAACGGGTGTCGATCCTCAGGGACGGTTTAATTTCTGAACTTAAACTATTCCTAGTTAGGTACTAGAAGTTTGAATGTTTGGGGTTTGTTTGTCTAATCCTAAGGTATATGAACAAATCAAATGAAATGAAAGAATGAATGAACAATCGTATGAACAATGTATGAACAAGTAATGAATCAACTAAATGTTTGTATTTTGTACTATGGTATAAAAGGGTGTTTCAAGGGTTTCAGATTTCATCTTCAACTTTGCTGCTCAGACCTGCCACGCGACCCGCATGCTCTCGCATGCGACCCTTGTGACGCGACCCGCATGCTTTCGCATGCGACCCGCTTGGCCTTAAGCACCCTGGACCTGGCACGCGACCCGCAAGCTGTGGCTTGCGACCCTCGTGATGCGACCCGCGTGCTAACTCACGCGACCCGCATGGTCCCTTGAGCTGAGTCTGCACATGTCAGAAACTTGTTGTTTAAGTCGTGTAAGGCTAGATTGACCGTACCTAGTGTCACTGAACCTCAACTTTCGTGTGTTGGCTTAGCAGACCTGGTTTGGAATTGCAATTTCACCTTCTCAGGTTCAATCAAGCTGTTTGATCTAAACCTAAGTTCTCAATTCTGTTTACTGAAGGTATCTACAAGCTGAGCAAGAGCAAGTAGAAACTTTCACCTCTCGGGTACTTATTGACCTCACCTTTCGGTTCTCAGATCTACCTCAAGTACTTAACCTAATTTGCAAGAAACATCAAGCCTTTGATACAAGAAGAAATGCCAAAGGCATTCAACAGTAGACAATCAAGAATCAAACAATTCAGATCAAGCAATCACAAATAATACAAGAATCAAAGAAACACGAAATAACAATAAGAATCAATCCATGTGCATCATCAAACAAAGTGTCAGACTACAAATCCAAACCCTCGAAACTACAATATCTACTCAGACATCAATAAAATCAAAACAAGAGAGAGAGAAAGAAAGCAAATCATAGTGAGGGAAGAGGTAGTGAAGAGGATTGAAGCTTCAGGTTGAGTCTTCTTCTCCAAATTGACTCCTCTTCAACTCCAGATCGGCTCTCTCCTCTTCAGATCGCCTCAGGCGCTTGGCTTTCACTTCAAATTCGGGTCTGATCTGTTTCTGGACGAAATGGTGGATCCTCCTTTCTGTTGCCAGGCCTGATGTATATATAGTTTCCTTCGTGGGCCTTAATTGGGCCTGGCTCAGTTGACTCGACGCGACCCGCATGAGTTTCCATGCGACCCGCGTCAGGCGGCACGGATGTGAGAGATGAGGGTCGCGTTTGGGCTGCGATGCGACCCGCGTCAGATGGCACGCGGGTCGCGTGGGGGAAGTCAGAGCTCTGCCTTTTTGCCTGTTTTCACCTATTTCCTGCAAATCAACCACAAAACTGCAGCAGTACCATATTCTATTTGATTTTCAATATAAACTATGCAATTTAGTGGTCAAAAACATAAGGTCTGGTCTGAAAATAGGTCGAAATAATAGATAAAATATAAAGACATCAAACTGCCCCAAGCTTACCCTTTGCTTGTCCTCAAGCAAATTTGTACTTTCAAACCGGATTTGGAACCTAAATGCAAGCTAAATGCCTAAAATGTGAAAATTTACTCGATTGACTCAATAAAGAAACTGAAGAATCTTTTTGCTATGAATTGGACTCACCTTGGTCAATTTTGATTCACCTCACAAATTGATTAACAAAACCTCAAATTCTAAATGTTTTAAAACTTGCGAATCTGATTATTTGAATTATCGAGTTATCATTCTTTCACTAAACTGTGCCCTCGTTTGTAAGAGATTTACCCTTTTGGCTCCCCCAAGCTTGAATCAAGCTTAGGTCAAAACGTTGCGGACTTCGTGTGTTGATATGTGCAAAATTTTTATTTCTTTTTTTCCTAATTGGGAGACGAGCTCAAAGGCGCCCATTCAAGGCTTATTGCCAGTACTCTTATTTTCTCCATCTTTTCATCTCTTTTTATTTTATTTTATTTTCGTTTTCTCTTTTGTTTCCTTGTTTTTTTTTTTTATTTGCACATACCATGAATACACACATCCACTAGCGTTCATTCACACCAACGGATATCCCAACCTTTCTTTATTTGAAATCCCTATTTCCATTATTTGAAAGGCACAATTCAGTTTCTAAATTCTTTCTCAACATTCAAGTTTCCAATTTTACAAATCTCGAACCATTTGTTCCTAATCAGTTTTGTTTGGTCAATTATGAGGTTAATTCTGATTTCCCAAAGTCATCCCAATCATATAGAAATTTTCAAACAGGTCCCTAATTGAAACAATAAAGCAAGTTTTTCACCTAAAGATGCAAAGAAAAGTAAACATGACCTAAGTAAAACGAAATAAATCCTAAAACACAAAAGTCTCTCCCCCTCCCAAGCTTAACCTGAGCATTGTCCTCAATGCTTCAAGACCGAAAGATAAAGAGAAATAAAAGCAAAGGGGAAAGAGAAAACATACCCGCTCAGTCATCGGTGGGAGGATCAAGCCACCAAGCGCGGAGCTGCTCCTCCAGCGTGCCCATCCGAGTCTGGAGATCAGAAAGAGCATCACCCTGCTCGCGCCTCATGTCATATAGGAAATCACTATGCTTGCGTCGCATGTCGTACACCAAGCTGTAGACATCATGAATGGAGGGATCGGGTATGGGAGGGGGATAGGAGGGGCGAGAATAAGAGGTGGATGGACCGGCTGCAGACGAGGAAGGACCAACTGCATAGGAGGAAGGTCCAGCTGCGAAAGTGGATGAGTGGAACTGCGTAGGTGGAATGGAAGCATCTGCCATGTGAACATCGCCATAGACAAGAGGCTGTGGCTGAAGAGGAGGTGGTGGTGGTGCCTGCTCAGCTGGCTGTGGTGGAGGAAATAGCCAAGTGGTCTCGTCCTCGAAGGAGATATGAAATGGACGAGGCAACTGGTGGTGGCTACCATCCTGCAGGCGCCAAAAATACCGGTCACGGTGGCCGGCAGGACCTCGCTCGATCTTGACGAATGCCGCTTGCTGGAAAGCCTTGGCATCCATGATGAACGGGCCCTGAGAGAGAGTGAAGCCGGCGACTGATACGCCAAGCTGCTCAGCAATAAGAGTGACGTAGGCACCGATAAATACTACATAATGGATGATAAATACTCTTAATAGTCACTGACCGAGGTAATTAGCAAAGAACACTAATTAACCAATTAAAGGTTAGTATGTGGATTAAATGATGGTTAAGTTTTACAAACTATAGACAAAGAGTTGTCATTTTAATCAAATAGATACATGTTAGAGAACATGGTATTTGACAGACCCTCAATGAAATATTATACGGAAATGTGTTCATGTCATTAATGTTTTCATTTAGTGTTAAGTTCTAAAGTATGAGGTGGTTCGTCGTTTCCTACATAAGAAATGTATATTCGTGAGTGTTGTTTAACGCTATCCATAAAAAGTAGTTATAACAATGACACTTCAGTATACATGACTTTTGCAGAGGAGAGATGTTCACCAAGAATACTATTATCCCTCGTATTTAATACGAGTAATAGTATTACTAGGCCTCTTGATAAAGTAGGGTTATCAGCGCGCGGTATGATTAAAGAGTTAATCATATTTGATAAATCTACTTAAGATCAAGGAAAGATTAAGTTTGCAAGGATGACACGTACCTACCTTCTAATCTAATACTATGAGACATAAGAATTAACACGAGTAAATTGTTTACTGGATCGTGATATTGTATTGTACAAGATCATCTGTGTCAATTGGATAGTCATAATGCATTCTGCCAGGTGCCGCTTATGATTTATAGAATTAAAAGGAGTTTTAATTCTATTGCCAACATAACACAGATCCTATCGGGTCACACCAATAGGAAAGTAATCAGAGAATTAATTTATTTGATTAATTATAAATGTTATAATAAATAAATAAATGTCATAGAGATGACAAGTTTAAACACATTAAATTTATAAGCGTGTACGACACGTTGTATAAATTTATCGCAACAAACACTTCCTTGCAAGCAGCTTGCAAGCACCTCCGCTGCAAGCAGCTTGCAAGCACCTCCCTAACCCTATAAATAGAGGGGTAGGGGTAAGAGAATTCATAAGTTGAAAACTTCAGAAAGTCTGAGTTCGATTCGAATCAGTTCGGTTATCATTCTCTTTCTCGTTTTCTCTGCCAAATAGTGTTTGCGAAAGAAAAGAAAGAATACGTAATCTGATTACGTATATCTTGCGACTTGTGAATAGTGTTCCCGTGAATAGTGTCTACGGTGAATAGTGTTCTCGCGAAGTTTTGTGAATCTGTTTTTGCAAAAGTTGCGAAAAATAGTTTTTACGATTTTTGTGAATAGTGTTTTGGCGCAAAAGTCGGTATAGTATTTCTGGCAAAAGAAATACCGACTCTCTGATTGTTCCTAGTGGACATCTGATAGAGGCATAAGATTTCTGGTGCTAAGCAACTGAGCCATACAACATTCCAATTCGAATTTGGAAAAAGGTATAAATGTTATTTATCTTTATTTAAATGTTAAATAAATATTATTTTAGAAATCAATCGGGGAGTAGATCCTCAAATGATTAAAAGGTTATGTCAAGGGAAAGACTGGAAAAAGAACTTTCGGTGGTCTTCCGACTTACCTCTTTTAATCCTAATCTTACGGTAGAAGTAAAATTTTGAATTTTATGTTCTTTCCGCACCGTAAGCCTTAACAAGGGTACACCGTTACCCAACAATTAGTACTCAACATTTTACACCAAAAAGATGCAATTGAAATAATTATAGAACCAACATGTTTTAAAGACCTAGCTACAGTTTTACTAAAACAAATATTATTCCTTTCCAGCCATATAATTCATATCACAGCAGCTCTAAGTAATGCACTAATAGGTCACTGACAGTAAAACAGTCAAAAGATAAATTGTTAAAAGAAACAATCCAATGTCTAATAGTAGAAATATAGGAACACTGAGCAAACAAATAATATGTATTTTCTGATAAGCCACAAATGATCTTTTTTATACATTTATATTTCTTAAGATGTGTTTATGAATCATAATGAAGCGTAACAGTGGCGAGCTATGTGATCTTCATATTAGTGACCAAATTAAGAGCTACCAGAAGTTGAAAAGGCAGAATTTTTAACAAAAACAGTATTTTTTATTTCAATTATAGAGTTACACATACATTTTTAAATGCAATTAATTAACTTATTATCAAACATACTGAGTATTTACATGACAAAAACATATTAAGCAATCTGATTAATGAACACATTTAGGAGTTGACACAAAAGTGGATACTTAATAAATAGACTGCTCTCATATGCAGCCAAGGGGCAGATCTACACTTAGCCCAGGAGTGCTAAGCCACTTCTATGATTTTGAAATTTTTAATCATGTATGTTGAAATTTATTTGAATTTTTATTTCCTTAAAGTTTTTATATAGTTCAGTCTTCCCCACATAAAATATTAGATGTGCACTTGTAGTTTAGTGGTTGAGACTATTTTGTGATTGTGAAGACTTGAATTCAAATTTGACTAACCACAAATTAATAATTATGCATTTTAAATTTTAACCTCTTAATTAAATTTTCTAGTCCCGCACCTGCTCCTTGTCTGAGGTTATTTAAGGTAAGCTTTATCTAACTGTCTTGCATATTGTCCGAGTAGATGTACTCTTGAAATTTCGAATTAGAAAAAGGTCAAATAGCTTCACTTGAATCTATTTTGGTGTTGTAGCTTCTTACGACAGTTACCGAGCTTTGAGATAGGCTCTCAATACCTAAATTTTTTGAGAAAAACCCGTAGGTATGCTTTATTAAATGAGTAAAAGGTTACATTACGGCTCTTTGAGAGCATACACAAAAGGTCCTATGAAAGCATAAATTGGAAAAGATAAAATAACAGTAAACTAGAATTCTAAACTAACTTGTACTTCCTAATATAAGAGAACACTCTAAAATGTGTATTCAAGAGGTGTCTCTCAATCCCAAGCTGCTCAATCAGAGTGTCAGCAGTGGTACCCGATACCCCTGTTCGAATTGAGTTTGCCAATCTGTGTGGTTGTGTCAAGGCCTCTCTTCTTACATGATGCAATTGTGTGAATTGGTTAACGTGTGTCCAAACCATGATGCACTGGGACACAGTTTCTCTAGCTCTCCATGAGGGCAGTTCCTCTACATTTTGATCCCTTACTGCTTGAACTAAGAGTTTACAATCAGAAAGATTAGAGTTTTTGAGTCTGAGTTATGTGCAGTTGCTTCCACCCGCTGCAAGGCTGTCAGTAGAGCGAGGGCCTCTGCTTGAAATGGGTCCGTTGCTACCAGTTTACAACACATTGCATTTTCAAGACCGATTGCATTAAAACCCATACCAATTCCTGCCCGTTTGGAAGTGTCCCAAGATGCATCCAAGAGAATTGTTCTTGCCCCTCTCGGAATCTGCACTAATATCTGTATTGATAAGGGAATTTTATGACTTTGCCCATTTTTTGGTACCGACATTGCCCTTGCTCTACTCAGGATCCCAGCTGGTTGCGTTTTCTTTTTTGCAAATACCTCTTCATTTCTGACCTCCAAAGGTGCCACAACAGATTGCACATTTCCACTATCTGGCTGTCTTCTAGGTTGTGTGTAATTTCAAGCAATGATTTGTTGAAATCTAAGGGTAGATGATCGACCCGTAGAGTGAAAGAGGAAGCAAACCATGTGCATGAGCCACTGGACAAAAAAAGAAAAGGTGCATTAGGTATTCATTTTCAACCTTACATCTTATGCAAATCGGATTGACTGTTCTCATCCGGCTGTGTAACACTGCAGTTGTTGGCAAGCCCCCATATATAGCTCTCCACAGGAAAATCCTGACACGTGGCAGCAGGCCCTTCCATGTCCACATCCTTTTGAGTGCGTTTTTTGTTGATTCATCATAGGTGGGCGGTTGTGGTGCTTGTTGTTTGAGACCCTCGTATCCCATCTTTGAGGTGTACACTCATGTGTTGCTCGGTAACATATCAACTTGTCTGTCATATCACTTGTGCCCTTGGTTTTTGTGCGGTTTGCTGAATTAGCTGAAGGGCCTGACCTCCCATGAGCTCCGCAATCAGACCCGATTTCCAGTTGTTACCCGAACTATCATAAAGCATGGCCGCTGTGGTATGTCGTTGTTGGTTTGTTCGTACTTGTTGCACCTCCCATCCCGGATACCATGGTTGGTTTAGTGCCGCGATATTCACACCATCTGTGACCGCCCATTCAAGCTGTCCCTCAAATAGACCTTTCAAGTTCTGTATCGATCTCCAAAATTGGCTACAACGCTGCCTGTTTTTAACTCCCCAGAAGCCTCCCCTGGGGTAATACTTAGCCTGCATAACCTTTACCCATATTCGGTCCTGGTTCCCAGCCATCTGCCAAACTATTTTGAATAGTAGAGCTTTGTTAAATTGCTCTATGTCACGGATGCCAAGCCCACCCTCTTCCTCTGTACAGCAGATTTTGTGCCAACCAATAAGTGCCAAGTATCTATCTTGTCCTACCTTGCCCCACAGGAATTTGCGCATCAGTGCCGTAATGGCCTTGGTTGTCTGTTTCGGTAGGAGGGATATAGTATACATGAAGGGACATAAGTACTGATTTGATCAGGGTGAGGCGACCCGTATACGAGAGCAAGTTCATTCGCCATCAGCAAGCTTGGAATAGAACCTGTCAATGAGTAGCTTGTTGGTCAACTCACTTTGTGCTGGCCCCACGTAAACCCCAAGGTATTTCTCATTTTCCTCCGCTAGTGTTGTTTGTAGTGCCTCTTTTATCTGTCTGGCATTCCTTAGTACATCCCTGACTGAACCACAAAGTGGATTTTTCCGGGTTGATTAGCAATCTCGTGTGAGACCCGAATTCACCTAGGATAACTCTGAATTCATTCACCTCTTGCACTGTTGCCTCTCCCATCAATACAAGATCATCAGCATACATTGCGTGAGTAATTATTGGGGTAGATCTTGCCAATCGGATCCCCTTTATTGCCCCCGCTTGCTGTGCCATTTGTATTTTCTTGGTTAAGAACTCCATAACTTGAATAAAAAGATAGGGGGAAAGCGGGCATCCCTGCCTAAGACCCCGATTTGGCTTCAAAAAACCATCCCCCGTTCCATTTATTAGAATTGTGACCTTGCTAGCCTTTAAACATTTCTTTACCAATTTGATGAGTTGAGGTGGCATATTGACAGCCTCCATTGCTACATAGACGAAGTGCCACTGAACCGTATCAAATGCCTTGTTCACATCGGCTTTTAGCATGAAGGAGCTATCCTCGTATGTTCGGGTGCTGAAAGAATGATTATTTCACGTGCCAGAATGGTGTTATCAGAGATATGGCGCCCCTTTAGGAAGGTTGTTTGCTCAGCGGAGATAATATCTTTCATGTGTATGTGCAATCTCTTAGCTACAATCTTCATCAAGAGTCTGTAAGTGATGTTGCCAACAGTTATCGGCCTGTAATCTTTTGGCCGAACCGCCTCTTCTAATTTTGGGATCAAGGCAATGTAACTAGGGAGCCACTCAGCCGGTACCTGATCTGTAGTGAAAGCCCTCTGAATTGTTTTTGTAAGGTCTTCCCTGAATATGGCCCAATACATTTGTAAGAGTCTGGCAGTGATCCCATCGGGCCTAGGAGATTTATCTGGGCCCATTTCATCAAGGGCTGTTTTAATCTCCACTTCTGATGGACCTGATGTAAGGGATGTATGGGCTGGATCGGGGATCTTGAAAAAATTCAGTTGGGATAGGTTTTGAAAAAAGCTGGATGGATCTGGGGGGGGCTCTCTGTTTGCGGGGGACAGTAAATGTCTTTAAAGTAACGAACGAAGGTTTGTCTGATCTGAGCATGGCCTGAGACTATGGTACCATCCTGTGTTTTGATATGGGTGATCGTATTGTACCGCCTTCGATGTGTTGCCGCTGCTTGAAAAAACACCGTATTTATATCCCCCTCTACTTGCCATTGTATCTTTGCTCTTTGTCGCCAATACAAGGCCAACTCTTCCTCTATCTTGTAATATTCCTGCAACAGATTTCCTTCAAAGGTTTGGTTTTGTTGTGATGTGTGAAGTGTCTGGTGTTCCAGTATAGCTTGCTCTAACCGACGCAATCGGTTCTGAGGGGTTTGAATTTCCGCCGCCCATTTCTTGACGGATCTTTTTAATTCATTTGTCTTTACCTCCCAAGACTCATGATTTTCCCTCTACCAACCTGCTACACATGCTTCTTGGAACCCATTTGCTTCGAACCACCATCTTTCAACTCTAAATTTCCCTTCATAAGTGGTCTGTCTTGAGTTCTTAAGAGAATTGGAGCATGGTCTGAATGTAATCGGGGAAGATGGTTAACATAGGCATGCTGGTGTAGTTGACACCACGGCTCTGTGACCAGCACCCTATCTAATCTCTGGTGAATGTTGTCTGACGCATGCTAGTTATTGGTCCAGGTAAAGGCAGGTCCTTTGTACCCGAGATCAATTAACCCCATTTCAAACAAGAAGTGTCTAAAACTGCGACTGCTACTGTTGAGTTCACTGTTGCCCCCAAACTTTCCTGTTGCATTGTGATGGCATTAAAGTCACCCATGAGACACTGTTTTTTCTTTCTCTATAATCATTGTTATCTCTTGCCATAACGTACTATTGTGTGAGTGAGATGGATCACCGTAGATTTGTCCACGGTGGTTTGTCAGGTGGGTGGATTTGGGCATATATGTAGTACCTAGTCTTCCGGATGAGTCTGACATGAATGTTTTGACTCTACAGCAGCCACAAGTCGTCGGACCGGCCAAGAGAAGGCACACATATATAATTAGAGAGAGGTAGGTGGGGAAGATTTTTTTTTTAAATAGAATTACTGTAAAATCATTTAACAGAAGAAGCCTTTGGCTTTGGGATTTTCGAAATCTAGCCTCCACCGATCCTAGGGACCGGAGGAGCAAAAAAAACCCAAGCTACACCGGTCCTAGGGACCGGTGGAGCATGTTTTGCACCTGCCACACCTATTACACAGAAGACCACACGAAAAACACCCTGCACCGATCCTGTGAATCGGTGGAGCTTCAAAAATGCCTCCACCGGTCCTGTGGATCGGTGTAGGTAGGTTTAGGGTTTTAAACCAGCCAGCCGCACCTTCTCCTCTCTTCTTCTCTTCCCAGCCTCCATTGTTCTCTCTTCTTTCTTCTTTCTTTCATTATTTCGTTTTTCTCAAATTCTTAGAGGAGTTGCCATATGAACAGATCGCCACCACCATTGTACTCAGCATCATCTTCTGATTATTATTGTGAGTTTTTTTTTACTCATGTGTTTATATTTAGTGTTGTAAAATTGAAAAATATTTGGAGTTAATTTGGTGTTTGAATTTTGTTCAGCAAAATGTCCCTGCTATTGATCAATGTGTATTATGGTGGTAACCTCCAAAGCACTTCAACATGTGTTGGTTATGACATAGGGGCTGCATTTACATTTACCGTATCTGATTCTACCAGTTTTGCTGTTATAAGACGGCAAATATACGTTGGACTTGAATTGCTTCCAAGTCGAGTCAAATTGACAATCAGGGTACGTATGAACACAGCACAACTCGGATCGTACCATTTCTCACTATTTCGGATAGAAAATGAGGAAACTTGGGATGTCATTAAACAAACTGCAGCTCAAGTGGCTGGATTTAAGGTTATAGAATTGGTAGCTGAGGCACACCAGGGTAGAAACCAAATCAGTTATGATCCGTGTCCAGATAGTTTGCCTGGAGGTAGTAACACACCGTCGGTTCAGACCGGCTTTCATCCTGACTCGGGCAGTGTACCTGTACCCACCTACACACCTCCGGTTCAGGCTGGTGATGACCCTTGTGAGCAATCAGATAGAGACAATGAATCTGATACAAGTTCTTTTGATGATGACGATTCTGATGAAGCATGGGACGCAGATATGGACGAATTTGAGGCTGAAATGAACGCCCGAGAAATATTGAAGGATTGGCATGAGTCGATCCCATTCCTCAATCGAGGACTTAAGCATCCATGTTCATCATTCAACGATGAATTGCCAATGCCATACAAGGATCGTGCATTTTTTGCGAACCCCCCCAGGTTAGATGAAAAATTTGCTGAAGGTCAAATGTTTGAATCCAAAGCCAAACTAAAATCAGAACTTGCTGATTTTCACCTACCCCGAAACATAGAGTTGGAAGTGCTAAACAACAGCAAAACTAAGTATAGAGTTAAATGTAAATATTCTAAATGCCAATGGAAATTGTATGCAATTGTAGTACCAACAGGTGCATGGACAATTTCCACCAACCCGTTTATCCACACATGTTTTGGAAGTGCTGAAAGGTTGGATAGTCATCAAATGACTGCCAGAGTAATTGCTGATATTATTAAACCGGCATTGAAAGATGATCTGGAGTTAAGCATTAAAGCGGTCAAGCATATGGTTAAAGTTAAATTTGGGTCAGTAGTGCCCTCGTATAACAAGTTGTGGAGAGGTAGGGAACTTGCATATATGCCGACTTGTTTGGGAGCTGGGAGAAGTCTTACGAGATGCTGCCATCGTTGTTGGGTGCCATCAAAGCATCTAATCTAGGTACACAGTACCTAATAGAACATGGACCATTAGAAGATTTTAATATCAATATTTTCAACCGGGTTGCATGGGCATATGGGCCATGCATTGAAGCATGGCCTCATCTTCGACCCGTTATCAGTGTTGATGCCGGGTTCTTATCCGGAAGATACAAGGGTAAACTTTTTATGGCTTGTGCTTACGATGCAGAGCAACAACTCTTGCCACTTGCATTTGCAATTTGTGAAAAAGAGTCTATAGAAAATTGGGGTTGGTTTATGAATTGGTTGCGTATCAATGTTGTCGGGCCAGGAAGAATCTGCGTTATCTCGGACCAGCACCTTGGTATACGAGGGTGTTGAGGCTCCTAATCTGGGATGGTGTGAGGAAAACAGTGAAGCTGTCCACCGACTGTGTTCACAGCATATTTGTGAAAATATTTGGAAAAAATACCCTCAAAAGTGGATCAAAACTGTATTCAAAAAATATGTTGAGAAGAAAAAAATCTGGAGATTTGAAGAGGGGATGGAAAGAATTAGGCAAAGAGATGCAGACGTATATGACTACATTATGAAATTTGGTAAACGGCTCCGCAACTCTGATGCAGAGCCTTTGGCTCTGCATAAGTGGGCACAAGTGCATGATGGATTCATCAATCGATGGGGTATAATGACAAGTAATGGCTCTGAGGTACTAAACAGTGTATTTAGGATTGCCAGGCAACTACCTGTGTGTGCAATAGTTGAAAAGACCTTTTATAAGTGCGTCGACTGGTTTGTAAATAGGCAGGAGGCCGCGATTGGATGGGAGGCATCGGGATTGGATTTTTCAATGAACATTACACTGCTTTTACATCGTCGTAATGAGAAAGCAAGGAAACATGATGTAAGACCGATGTATTATGGCCATAATAGCTATGAGGTTATTGATAAAAATGGAATTCTCGAGACAGTAAGTCAATAATTCGATAAATCTAATTATTTACTTTCACGTAATACATTTGATGTAAATATGATTTTTTAATTGAAGGGTGTTCGTGGCGAGGTGAAGTACGATGTTACCTTCCCTGCAGAAGGAATGCCTACATGTGTGTGTCGGAGACCTCAATTAACAGGAATCCCATGTAACCATGTTCTGGCAGTTTGTTTCTTTAGGAGGCTAAATCCTAACGACTATGTTAACCCATATTACAGCTTACAAAATTATATAAATACTTGGTCTGGTCGTTTCTATGGATTTGGAAATAAAAGGAATTGGCCATTAGTTGATGGCCCCATTATAAGGCCAGATCCGGATAAGGAAAAAATAAATAAGGGTAGGAGAAAACACAAGCGAAGAATTATGACTATGGACAAAATGGAGGCTCCTGCCAGGAGGCGTAATGCTCGACAACACAATCAAGAGTCAACTACAGCAAGACATTCGGGTATAACAATTTAAAAATTCAAAATTCAATTCCGTTTATTTCCAATTAAATTTGAACTAAGTTGTACTCTTTTTGTAACAGGTGCATCGACTCGATAAACTCGTAGGATTTAGGAATTTCTAAGTTTATGCATTATGTTGAACTAAGTTGTACTCATTTTATTTGAACTAAGTTCTATTTATGTTGTATTCTAAGATTTTATGTTGTATTCTAAGAATTTATGTTGTATTCTAAGAATTTATGTTGTCTTCTAAGAATTTATGTTGTCTTCTAAGAATTTATGTTGTATTCTAAGAATTTATGTTGTATTCTAAGAATCAACGTATGGTCGCCAGTTAACTGTCTCATCAGCTAGTCTATCGAAGTTATTGATAGGTCTAAATTATATACACATTCGATCTAGTTTTTATCACATAATAGCACCAAATATCTTGTATTTTAGTAGAGAATAGAATGAAATATCCAAGAATTAAGTTACTGCCAAAGTCTATTTCAATTACAGGAAATGGAGCAAATTGTAGATCTTCTCGCAAGCTTTCCGAAAAGTGGTAGAACACTGAAAACGGAGTTACGGATCAGAAGTTATGCCCGTTTGAATTTCAGAGCAAAACAGGAGAAACCGAGCCCAGTGCGGACGCACTGACCCAGAGTGCGGATGCACTCAGCCATCAGACACAAAAAACAGAAAAGTCCGAGCGCAGTGCGGACGCACTGACCCGAGTGCGGACGCACTCAGCCGACACACAGTTCGTATTTTGGTCATACGAACTCCGATTTGGGTGATTCAAAGCTTGACGGAACCAGGACAAAGAGATCTACAACTTTCATGAAGGAAACAAATCCAAATTCGGAATATATAATTCTGTACATCCACATCAATGGCCGCTCCAGCCTGAAAAACTGCTAAATATGGAAAGTTAGTGGGCTTAGTGGGCGCCAAAATTAGAATAGCTTGGTCTCCAAGTTATTAATCACAGAATTAGAAATATAGAAGTTAGTGGGCTTAGTGGGTGCCGAAAATAAAACGACTTGATCTCCAAGTTCAGAAAATGTTATATAAGGTTAAGGAGACCACATCTCTCATCATCCATTATTGTACATATCCATTATTATATCCATTTTCCACATATTGAGAGAGAGAGATCCTGCAGAAATTCTCGAAGCTCTTCAAGGAAGAAGAAGAAGAAGATTCAAGCAAGGAGTCGGCAAGATCGAGGTTTTAGATCTAAGAAAGGGTGTAATCATTTCTTTATCTTATTTCTTATTGTTTTTGCCAATCTTTGTTATGGATCTCTCCAAGAGAGAGTAGTTCTCTTTCTAGGGGTTTAGGTCATGTAGCATGAACTTGTTTAATTCTATTTTACTCGGATTTTAGTTTTTATTATGATTGTTTGATTTGATGTTAATTTCTGTGATTTATTATTTGTGATGTTCCATGATTTGTACTTGAATTGTAGCGTCCCGCTTTGATCATTTAGACCCAAAGTAGATTAGGATCATATAGGATAGTGCAACTTGTTGTGCTTGAATTGTAGCGTCCCGCTTAAGTTTTCTTGATTAAAAGTAGATTAGGATCATATAGGATAGTATAAATTGTGATTGCAAATACCTTAGGATTTGAATTATAAGCGACCGTACTTTTGTATTCAAATCTGGAAAAATAGAAATTAAGGTTAGGATTTGGTGAAGGACTTAGCGGTGAAGTCAAAAACTTGATTATGACACCTTAGAACAAATATCGATATATACATTTGAAGCACGTGATTAAATATCCCTCTAGGTTAGTGACAGCCCTAGAATTCGAGGCACATTAATCCGTCCACCCAAAGTATTCGTATTAATATTTGTTCCAAAGGCTAACTTAGGTTAGAAACCTCGTCATAATCAAACATGAATTTAAACAAACTGAGTAGATAGAATTAGCAAGGGATTGTGGACCGAATACCCCTAGACTTCTCAAACTTGATTTTCACCCGATTTTATTGCTTTTTGTTACGAACTTTTAATTACTTTAATTTTCCTTCGAACAACGATTTTACACAAAAACTCCCACTTTACTTTTATTGTTCAGTTTTAAAAGTAGTTTTCTTTATTAAAAATTAGTGTTTCCCTCTCTCCCTGCGGATCGACACCTAAATACTACAATCGATAGGTTGTGCGCTTGCAACTAACATATTCTTTGAGTACGAAGGTTTATAAATTTTAAAGGCAAAAAGAGTACCAAATCATTATATCTAAAATACTCAACAGTTATCTCTATACGTAGCTGTACCACCTGTAAAGAAATATAAATTTTAAAAAACAATTATAAATCTATCGAAGTTATCTCAAATTATAAATCTTTTTACCTAAGTGAGGGTTCTCTGGCCACAAATGAAAAGTGGTCCACTTCACACCGAAAGCATTCCTCGTATCCTCATCGGCACCACCGAAGGGAGGTGGCTCTGATCGGGGTATAGGCCGACCAACAGCAAATCGAGTCCATGACCAAATCTGTAACAACAACATCGGACCCGCTATCGTGTCTGCCCCCGCGTGGCAAGCACGTGACAACTCTCGATAGAGATGTGCAAGTACAGCACCTCCCCAATTGTATTCTCGTGGAGTCTCTAGATCAGTGATGAATTGCAAGTACATCGCAGGGACTCCATCCGCACTTGAATCTGGAAACATAACCGACCCGAATAAATCCATACAAAAACCTCGAGTGTACCGTGCAACTATCTCATCGTTGTGCCAATCTTCTAACTCAAAACTAAATTGCGCCCGCAACCATTTTAGTCTAAGCGCATAAGCAGAGACGGACAATCGTTCTTTCGATGTGTTAGGATTATAAATCCTATATTTATATGGCATTGTCTGATGGAGGTGATTGTAAAAAATAGCCGGATCAGCCCCTAGATCAAACTCTAAGTATGGGTCCCAATCAGTATCGCTGGTGCCAGTAATCACGTCACCTGCAAATTAAAAGAATTATACAATTAACAATTTTAATAAAAATTGGTAATTAAATTAACCGATAAACAACTTCTGATTATTAATTACCCTTAGTCGATAAGCCCCATAGACATGCAACATCTTCCAACGTCACTGTCACCTCACCGACAGGTAGATGAAATGTATTGGTCTCCGGCCTCCACCTCTCAATCAGAGCAGTAATCAAATACGGATCAATCTTGCAATCATTAAGGCGAGCAATTTGATACAACCCTAACCTCTTCAGAGCACCGTCCATCCGACTATTGTAAGCAATACTAGTCTGATGTGAATTTACCTGCAATGAAGAGGTAGGCTGCCAAAAAGAATTAAAACATTATAAACCCTTCAAATACTTCAAGAAATATTTATTTGCAACAAATAATTAATAAATATAATCAAAATTACCATATCACGAACTTTCCATGCCCTGTGGTTCTGTGGTGCTAATTTCAACAACTCTGGATAATCCGGATTATCCATTGACTCTGTTAGAAAATTTGATAAACAAATATTTTTGCAACTGATGAGAGTCATCACACATAAATATATAAACAAATATTTTTTCAAGCATATGGCTACAATAATGAAAATTGAACTATATGTAAACAACATATCATCTAATTTTGATTTTAAAAATAAACTTCATGAACATTTAATTACACAAATTTATACTACATATTACTACTTTTACACATTTATAATTTATCTAATTTTAAACTTCATGAGAGTCATCACACATTTATCTAATTTTACAAAAATTATAATACATATTACTAAAAAGTTACATTAAACTACATGAACACTTAATTACACAAAATTATACTATATATACTAAATTACACTAAATTAACTATCAAATAAATTCTAAATTAACACTACATCACTACATTACACTAAATTAACATCAAATGAACTCTAAATTACACTACATTACCACTAAATTACTAAATATACTCCAAATCAACACTAAATTACACCAAATACTAATTTAACACTACATTTCACAAAAACAATCTAAATATACTAAACAAACTAAATTAAATTAGTTATTCATTTTAATTCGGCTAAAATAAAAAATTATAAAAAGAGAGATATTTACCTCGTCAAAATCGTAGATCCGAAGAGTTTCTAACTCTCTTAGACGATCCAGAAATTTTAAAACAATTGGATCGAGAAATGGTTGAGTAAATTGAGAGGATAAAAGAAAAAGAAAAAAAAAAGAAAAAGAGTTCGGAGAGGAAAGGAAGAAGGAGAAGAATGGGAGAGAAAGAGATGAGCTCTCGGGCTGCAAAATTGGAGATCAAGCCTCCACCGATCCTAGGGATCGGTGGAGCCAAAGATGGGATTTTCTGTGGCAAGGGCTTCGTCTGCACCCGTCTGGTGCAAAACAGGCTCCACCGATCCCCAGGATCGGTGTAGATTGGGTTTTTTTTGCTACACCGGTCCCTAGGATCGGTGGAGGCTAGATTTCGAAAATTCCAAAGCCAGAGGCTTGTTCCGTTGATTAAGTTTACAGTAATTCTATTTAAAAAAAAAACCGGTGGGGAATGTAGTTGTCAGATTTTTGGTAAGAGCTCTTTGTTTCTACTATAAAAGCGATTTCAGCTTTTGTCGACCGAGGAGTTTAGTTAGGAATTTTTGTTTGTGGGGACCCCCGGCGCCCCGACAATTCCATAAGAGTAGATTCATAAAAGCTTTTTGGGGGCGACTCAGGGCTCGCCTCCTTTACCCTTTTTTTCTTTGGTTGTGTGTTCTCCCTTATTTCTAGGTTGTTGATGATGTGTCTCGTTCTTGAGAGAGATGTGGTTGCTTGGATTAGGTCCATGGTGGGGCCCCTTGCTGTCTCGGTCTGGTATTGCATGGTTGTGGTATTGGGTGATGAATTGAATGGAGGTGTGGTCTCTGACATGATAGGGCTGCTGGGGTATTGAGTTGGCTGGGGGTTTGGTGGAGGGTGTGTGGTAGGAGCGGAGATTGGGTGAGAGATGAGTCGTTTATCTAGGGGCCAATGCTCAGCCGTGTACTTTCATTCATACCGGACCTGTCTCGGTATCGCGGGTCTCTTCTTAGATGCTCCATTCTAATCTATCAGGGCATTCTGTGGGGTCATGGCCCACTCTTGCACAGTACAGACACACCTTGCATAGCCCTTTCATATTACTTCTGGTAGAAAGGACAATCTTAATTCATAAAAATATGAGGTCTCTCAAAAGAAATGAAAATGGATAAAGAAATTAAGAGGGTAGTACTTGCTAAAACCTAAGAATACCTCATGTACTTCTGATACCGGTGTGCCAATATTGTTTGCCAGATTTGTGATGCCTTCATGTGTGATCGCCTCATGTGGAATTTTATGCCATTGAGACCAGACTTGCATTTTTTCAACTCGCGGCTGTCGGAGTTCAGCATGGCTCCACACCCTCTTTACTGCCACCACTTCTCCCCGAAAAATCCAAACTCCCTTTTGTATTACCCGGGCCAGCTAATGTTCATTGCTGAACTGTACCACGAAGATGTTCCTTTCAACCATAGAAATTATTGTTGATGGCAGGGCCGCCCATGCCTTCCTCATTGTGGTTGAGAATTGGCTTTCGAGCACCAGTCGGTCTGAGATGATGCGCACTATTACACAGAGGTTCAAGTTTTGGGTTGGAATGGTGTGTCAGGGGATTATTAGAGGAGTGTTTGTGGAGGGATCGGCGCTTAATGCCTCTAACTGAGCGATGAATTCTTCATCTGATTGTGCCATTTTGGTGGGGAAGTTCTTAGAGAGAGGGAGGCTTTTGATGGGCTGTCGAATCAGAGTTCTAGTGAGAATTATTGATAATGTTGTGAGGGTCTTGAGCGGGCTATTGGGGTGGTAATATAAAGGTCTGCTTGAGGGTCTGGTAGGTGGATGGTTGGGCTCACACTTAATGTTTTCATAATTGCAAAGGGTTTTTTTGGTAGTGGGCCTTTTTCGGCGTTTCAGGCTTTTTTTCCTGCAGAAAGTTTTAAATATCTGTCTACGCGATTTATGGTGGGGAAGCTGGAAATGGAAGGTTCTGGCTTGTGTGTGGGGTTTTGACAAGTTGTAGGGAGCCCCTTTGATGTAATTACTGACTGCGTGTGTCCCCACATAGAGAGTACTTATTAGCACCTCCTTACAAACTATAGGCACTTCTCCCACCTTAACAGAGATTTTGTCAGTGTTGTCCAAAAGTGCTTCCCATGCTTTGTTGAGAGGGGAAAGTGGTCCTGCACATACCTCTAGTTTTGGCAGGGTAACTTTCCTTTCCCCACAGGGAGACTGTTTCCATTTCTGGTTTTTGGTCAATTGGACCGTTTCAACAGTCAGGCTTTGCAAAGTATCTTTGTTCTCAGTTTTGGTTATGTTTGGTGTTGGTGAGCCATGGTATTGAGGTGTCTTACTCTCCGGTCCACCATAGACCGTGCCGGCTGGTTCTGGTTCAGGAACGGAGGAGACTGGTTCAGCAATAGAGGAGCCTGATGGAGGTGGGGGCAGCATAGCTTCGTATGCCATTAGCCGGTCGTGTGCGGCCAGCAATGATCCCCGGGCTTGACGGTCCTGGCCCTCAAGGTCGTGGCTCTGAGCTGTATTCTGGTCCTCATCTTCACCCGGCGGTGTGTACCGAGCATCCGGATGCACCCAACCCGCGTAGTGCCACCCAAGAACATAGAAATAGCATTCACGCCATTGATCGCCAAACGGTAGAATGGAGGAAAAAGGAATTATGTTGGGGTCTATGCATTCCACCCAAACATGAATTGCAGTTCTATCAACCCCGCAAATGTTTGCTTCATCAATATGTTCCACCTCCCCAAAATGCGAGACCACTTGAGTAATGAAAGAAGGGTGCCAGAACATGGTGGGAAAGTTTCTTATCTTAATACGTACCTGATACATCTTGGGTTGGATGTAGGTAAATGCCTCTTATGTCTAGAAACCAAAATCCCAGTTCTGGGTGAATCCCCAGTGCTGAGTTTCATTCATGGTCCGTGTTCAATCCAGTCCATTTGGCAAGAGCATTCTGTATGCGTTTTTTGAGACTTTTCAGTAAGGGAACTGAGTTATCGAACCCCCGTACCTCTGTGCCAGGTGTTGTGCTACTTCTTGGATTGAGCAATAGGCTTGCCAAGCTCTTCCGCCAGGCGCCACGAGCAGTGTAATAAAATACAGTTTCATGCGGCGCATATGCGTATGCAGCCCACAACCGCATAAAAATCATCTATGCGGACCGCATACTGAATATTTTATTTATTAAAAAAATCCAAATTAATTAGAATCTGAATAATATTATTAAAAGAAACGGATCGGGTATCAGTAATAACCGAAACCCAGTTTCACTCATCCGGATGAACTAAAGGCCCGGTTGAGTGTTTTACCATGTAGTCTCCAACTGCTGCCTGCTTTTATAGGTTGTGGAGTGCTTCATTTATTTTGTTTAGATGAAGTGGGACTAAAGAATTTAGATTATACCGCAGCTTCTTTTCTGAGTTGTCTCCAGCTGTCGAGCTGTCCGCACTGCTTTTGGGCCAAACAAAAGGCTGTGAATTGAATGATTTACTTTTGGACCGAATGATACATATGATCCGCTTTTGTGTATGAGCTGGGGACTAATAAAGGATATGCTTTTGGATCTAATATGTTTGTATTTGCATAATCGGTAACTAGAGGTACCATATAACTAATAGATATGGTCTATTTCATTTGTACCATTAAATTGCATGAATTGATTCTAATGCTTTTAGATCTATTCCTTATTATTATGCTCTATTTTATTTGATTATTTTTTTAAATCCGCATATATAAGTCCGCATAAAAAACCGCATATGCGCCCGTATACCGTATATGCAGTATGCGGTGTCATTCCGCATACCCATGACAACCGCATTTTATAACCTTGGCCACGAGAATAGACCTTTCCAATCCCTCACCAATTTGGGTCGAGATGTTATTCGGGGTTAGGTAGACGCAGTTTCGTGTGATCTGGTGTGGGGAGAAGGGGAAGGCACGACTCATTTTGGGTATGGTTTTAGGGTAGAAATTAGGGGAAGGGAATACTGATGTTGGGTAAAGTGTGAGGTGTTGGGAAGGAATATATGATGTATCTATTAGGTATCGATTCAGGTAGTATTTTGAGGTATAATTTAATGAGAGGGTAGGGTGGTTAGTAAAGTAATCAATGTATTGTGGAAGGAATTTCGATATTTGGCAGCGGTAAGAAGGAAACTAAGTTTATGGCAGAGAGGTTCGTAACTTAGAGAGGAGAAGAGAAGAGTTTTTTGCTCGGAGAGGGAAGGGAGGGTGGAGGGGCCTTAGAGTCAGCGGTAAGGCAGCCGGCGGCCACCATCCATTAGCTCGTCAATCGCCATTGAAAGAAGAGCCCGGTTGCTTCCTAATTGCTACTTTCTCAATACCTAAATTGGTAATGCACAAGTTGCTCATGCTCCTTGTCTATCTGTACTGTATATGTACCTTTTTTTTTTTTTTAATAAAATGCGAAGATAGCCCTCAATTTCATTACTAAAAGAATAATTGAGCAGAGTTTAAATGTTTCGTTATTTTCATATTTCAATTATATTTTTCATCCTTATTTTGGTTGCAGAGTTCGAACAGTGATCCAAATCAATGTGATTTTTATATTCAAATGTATCGGGAGATGAAATTTTATATTTTTCTGAAAATGTTTTACTATCTTATTGATGTGTAAATTATTATTTTTAATGGTCCATAATCTTCTGATGATTTTTGTACCTATCTGAAAAAAATAGTAAAAAGTTTATAAAAATATATAAATTTTTTGTTTTCAAGTACATTATAATATAAAAATTATGTTGAGTTGTTCGGATCAACTCTTTAATCTTTGAAAACAAAAATGATTAATAAATTATATTGAATAGAATTTACATATCGTGCTGTCATTTAATTCGGAAGAACGGTCACAATACGTTAGTCACGTCGTGATCAAGACATATTGTGACCACACATAACATGTTCTGACGTGATTGTTTGTGTTTGATCACATTTAACTATTTTCATTCATAATTTAAGTTAGTTTATTTAAAATTTACCATTTGAACACGATCTAATTGTCCTAATCACTCATGACTCGCGTGACAATGTGCCGTGTCGTGATCAGATATTTCGCGTTACTTGTCGTGCAGTGCCAATTTTCTAAAAGATGATCAATCAACGTGAATGGTCACGATATATAATATGCGAATCACAACACATGACCGACACACGTACCGAGTCGTACAGTAATGAAATCGTATCCAAGGGCGGAATTTTTATGGAGATTTATAAACCCAGACCATCTTTACTACCCTCGAATTTTATTCGTCCCTCCTTTAAAATTCTAATTTCTAATAGAGTTAAAATTAAAATATATTTCTTGAATTCTAATCGATAATTATAATTAAGAGTTAGAACTTTCAAAATTAAAAGTGAGAAAATAAAAAATTTTAAGTTAAAACATTATTTTTTATCTAATATTCAATTAATTATTTAAATACGATTTCAAATTCCCACCTCCCGCACAGTACCGACGTAAGTTTTACATCGCTATTGTGAAGTTAAAACCGAATTCGCATCCTCTGAGGTATCTCAAATTTTGAGTGTTTTCTCTGGAAAATGTCAACCGTTCAAATACGTTCTACACGAATCTCAAAGCACAAATGATACTGTCCCTGCACTATCTCCGAATAAGCACCGTACACGTCGGTCCCACATAAGTTGAGATATCTCATAGGATACGCACTCGTTAAAAGTTAAAACTGCACTGTCGTTATCTTTCCTCTTTCATTAATCACTAACGACAAAGAAAAAATTAGCACGCACGAGCTTGGACCGGAACCGGACCATGAGATACCAAGTTAAATCGGTTGACCTTCCCTGTGTGCTGCCTTGTAATGCACTCTTTTGAATCCTTCAATCACCATGCTCCAGTCCATCGTGTATTATGTTACATTTTGTTGAAATCCAACAGGTAATTGAGAAGATCAACTGGAGATACTCTAATTCTCTAAATGAAAAATGAGGGAAGAAAAACACCCGCCCGGACTTTGCGTAAAATTGGAACTTATCTGGAATTTGAAATATACGATTCTCTACTGCGGGTTGTTATACTGTGTACTGACCCGCAACAAAAGGTTGTCACAGTATTATTTCAGAGGACAAAATTTATTCTCACGATCTATTGGAACTCTTCGTCCCTCTTTCCTTCCGATCTTCTCTCCCCTCCCTTTGTTTTTATCCTCCCCTTTTCTGTCTCCTCTAATTTTTATCCTCTGAGGTATCTCAAATTTTGAGTGTTTTCTCTGGAAAATGTCAATCGTTCAAATACGTTCTACACGAATCTCAAAGCACAAATGATACTGCCCCTGCACAATCTCCGAATAAGCACCGTACACGTCGGTCCCACATAAAAAAATTAGCAGTTTGAAGTGGAACCGGGTAATGAAATCCTCTGCAGAGTTTTTAAAACTCCGCACTGCGGTTCTTTTAATCTGGTCCGTTCGTTTTGAATTGGCACGAATCTCAAATCCCAATAATACTGCCCCCTCCGTTAGCCCGAATCTCAAAGCGTCTGAGAGTTAATCTGGTCCGTTAGATTTGTTCCACAGTGCGGAGTTTTATAAAACTCCGCAGAGGATGCGCGCCCGTGGAACCGGTCCGTGTTAAATCGGTTGACATTTAACATTCTGTACACGTCGGTCCCTCCCTTCCGATCTTCTCTCCCCTCCCTTTGTTTTTATCCTCTTGTCTCCTCTAATTTGCCCCATTTTGCTCTTTACATATGACACTCTCCGTGTCTGGCTTCTTTTGCGTTGATTTGGAATTTTAATGTAAAATTTAATTCATTGGAGAAATGGGTGTTCTACTGGTGAGGTTGTTGTTCTTCTCTATGGTATCATGCTCTCTAGGATGGGTGTTGCTCGTGTAAGTACACATTTGTTTCGATTTTAGGATTGAATTTTTCTTTTTTGTACTCTAGCAACTGATTTACCAATGTATACTGAGAATGGTATTTTTTTTTCTGGTCAAACTATAGAAATTGATAATTGCATATCCTTTGGGTGAAAATTGGAAGACGATATTAGAGTGTAAAATATTAGACGTTACAAATTCCACGAGTATTACAGCAAATTTCTATTATTAAAACATCAAATTGGCGCAAAGGGAAACTGCGGCGGGTTATACCGAGTCGGTTCAAGTTTGCTCTGAAGCTGAGTTTGAAAGGGGAATTATACTTTGCATTGACTTTCTTGGATACTTGAAGATTAAGAATATTTTTTGGAAAATTGGGTATTTCACATATACTGTGAATAACAACCTACATTGTTTAAAATTTCACATTAAACCCTGGCATTTCAATTTTCAAAAATAGAAGAAAATCAAATTTATTACTGGAGTTAATTGTGTAATTTGGATGCAGTAATTTCTGAAATTAGTACAAAACAGGAAAACCTCCACATAATATGTGTAGTTCATTTGTAATGTGCTTATTTTGACAGCTCATTTTGTAATTAGCAATTTGGCTTTTGCTTAGCTTAGCGACTGGGTCACCTTACAAAGAAGTAAAACAGACAAAGTTTGGGGGATTCTTGGTGTATAGTAACTGAAATTGGCAATTTTTTTTACAGGATTTCTACCCAATTGGCGATACTTATAATGAGAAAACTAATGGGGATCTCCATTGGATTCAGAGTTGTTCGTTTCAATTGTTTAAAGGATGTCTCCATACAATTCCAAAAGGTAACTTTTTCATATAACCACTTTTCAATTGCACAAAGGAAGTTTTCACACAATTCAAAATGGCATTAAAATCCAGTTAATAAAAGTAGAAAGCACTGCAATTTTTTAATGTAAAAACAAAATTCCATGGACAATAATTCTGGATTCTGTCAATCTTACCAGTACTTGTCCAGTTCAGTCCAGTCCAGTTTACTGGTTCAGAACAACTTCAGGACATCAAGAAAAAAATGAACATAGTTAACTTAAAATTCCAATTCATGATAAATAAGCACAAAATAAAAAGAAAAATAGAGGAACACACTCAAAGTGTTGACAGCTCAAAGTTTCCTGATGAATATTTTACCATACTAAATTCTTGGTAAATTGACAGCTCAAAGTGTTGAAATAAGTTATGTGCATGCTGATGCATATGAACACACTCAATTATACCCTTCAATGCAAAATCTATGCAACCAAATTTCAACAATAATCTTTTTTAACGCTTTCTTTCAGGGAGCGATTGAATCCATTTCTATAGGAGAAATTAAGCTCAAACTTAAGGAATCCCTCCTGGATCTTGGTCTAATATTGTCATCTTGCAATCCAATATTTGAATTGATCATATCTGATATTAGCGTAGCCATGAGGCCAAAATCACCGTCACAAAGTCCTGGAAAGAAGAAGAGCAAGCCTCCAAGCAAAAAAAAAACAGGCTCTGGTGGAGGGAAAGGGAAGAAATTGATGATGTTGACAAAGGCCGCCAGGTTTTTGTCAGTATCTGTTTTCAATATTACTTTCAAGGTATGTTAATTTTATGTTTATATCTCATTTGAAGGAAAATAGAGAAATGGCGTCTTAACTAAAACCATGAGGTTTCTGGATAACCCTGCAAATTGAGAAATATCCCATTTGTATTCATGAAAAGCAATGAGAAATGTCATATGTGCCCTGAAAAGTTTGTAATAACTCTTGACCAATAGTAAAGGATTTGAACTTACACCTGCATGGCGATGTCATTCTCTCTCAAGTCTTTAAAAATGAACCAAATGACACTTACCATTCTCCCTCATTTGTATTGACAGATGAATTTTGTTTCTGAATGGTATGCTGAGAGAATAATATATAGTTAATGCATGGCATCGAAAACTATTTAACAGATTGTATTTTGAATCTAACACTGAATTTATAGAGGAAGTATTTATATGCCCCTGAAATACTGAATATACCTTTTTTTCCTGGGATAAATGAGATATTCAAAAAATTTCCTCTCATAAAGAGTATTGTAAATACTCCTCCCTTACTAGTGTGACTTGTAACTATGAAGAGGGGGTTACTTTGGGCATCTTTTGAAGAAGATCAATGGTCATAAGGTTTTATTGGTAACTTTGCTTTAAGTTTACAAAATAAATAAACCAGCAGTCAAATGCATCAACTATGTTAATGGTAACCGTAAAACCAAGCTTAAAAACTGTCACCAAATAATAGGAAAATAAACTGATGTACTGTATCTAATGAATCAGCCATGTGAATGATATATATTTTGCTTTCCTTGATTGGCATATAGACTCCAAAAGCTGCTGTTGGAGTAAAAGAACTAAAGATAGGCTTAACAAAATGCGAAGGGCTCAACCATTCCTACAAGTTTGGACTTCAACTGATGCCTATACTAGTTCATATCTTACCTCCTGAAGCCTTGCTTTGCCAGCCAATTAAGTTAAGCCACATGGAGCAGATTATAAATGGTCAAACATGCTCAAATTCAGTTACCTGTGATGACTTCCTGGTCAGATGTGAATTTGGAACTTATAAGTAAGCTTCGTTCTTTCTTTAGTCCATTTTGGAGGGATGCAGATTAAACTCCAAGAGAAAAATTATTTTAAAACTTATATTTCTTTTATTATCTTACATTTTAGGAATGGAGTCAAAATCAGGGAATTGAATGTTGAATTTGGTGTCATCAACGTGAACTGTAATGAAAGTTTATTAGCTAATAAGAAGCCTGCTCCCACTACGGGCCCCAGTAGCAGTGTAGATGCTCCATCTAAGACTAATAAGTCTGATAAAAAATCTAGTGGAGTGCAATCCAAAGTCGAATCTCTTAGGAAGCAAATTGTTCATTTTCCTGAAAAGGTATTGCTTATTTTACTTTTTTTATCGTGAAAGATAACTACAGTAAAGATAAAAAAAGTGGTTAACCTAACAAAAGAGGGATGTAAATTCCCAGCATTGTTTGTTGTCATGCAAGTCTGTTTCGGTTGTTTGGCTTGTTTTATTTCAGACCCTGACAGACATGCCTCAAAATTTTGGTATACACCTATAAGAATCCTTTGTTAGGTTTTGTTGACTGCTTTTATAGTTAAACAAGCAGAGCTCCTGCAAAAAGAATTGCAGTCATCTTTTATCTGGACCTTTTAATACCCTAGACTGTTAACATTTTTGTTGTTGTAACTTGTAAGGTTGCTAAAATTCTTTTGTTAATTGGAAGGTTAGTTTCAACATGCCGAAGCTAGATGTGAGGTTCACGCACCAGGTCCACTGCCTTTCGGTGCATAACAGCATCACCGGCGTCTCTCTTACATGCACCAAATCACCTTTTACGCATGAGTTGCGAGAAGATGGTTCACGATTAGGACTTCAATTAGATTTTAGTGAGATTCATGTATGGCTCGAGTCCAAATTATATTTTTTTCTACTTCAAGAAATAATATTACATTTTTATCTGATGTTTTTCCCATGACATTCACTTATTGTTATAGCTTCTTAGAGATAGCAGTACCTCTGTTTTGGAAATTTCAAGGGTTGCTGCAAGTGCCGCTTTTGATATTCCAAAGAAAGTAAGTCTTTTTATTATTTTTCTCGGTTGCATACATGCTGTGGTTTTTGGCTTAATCAGGTGTTTTACCTTCAATTAAGCCAAAGCAAAGAAACAGGTACACAAAAGGATTAACCAAGGTTGAGACCAAACTTGTATGAATGGACATGAGTCTGGTATCAGCTGATGCATTGTAGTACTGAATCTGAAATGCTTGTACTTGTTTCGAAAAGTAGCACTGGGCCTATGGGCGTTTAGAAACCAAAATAAAAAGTAACATTACCACACTAGCACTAAAACCAATCAACTGTATTACATCTCAGGAGATGGCACCAGTTAGGGCTGAAGTAGATGTGAAGTTTGGTGGGATCCAGTGCAATCTCATGATAAGCAGACTTGCACCATTGCTCTCCCTCCGTCCAGCCAAGAAAACAAAACCTTTTGTGCCTCAAGAAGAGAGCAGTAGCAGCACTCTTTCAACTCATCAAGGAGATACAGATGATTCAGAGCAAAAAGCTAAACCAATAATTTGGAATGCTACAGGGTCTGCGCCAGAGATAACTATTATTCTGTTTAGCACTAATGACTCGTCATTGTTTCGTGTAAAGTTTCTTATATTTGCATCACTTTTACACTAGGGTAAAGCTAAGCATATATAGATGTTATATCATGTATGTATGGAGCTATGTAGCACGGACATGGACACAAGTGTCCGGCATTACATGACACGATACAACACGTCATTTTCTATTCAGTTTCTATTGGGATACGAGTGTTGATGTCTTGTAGGACACGGACTCTAGAAGTGTCTGTGCTACACAAGTATGGAGGTATTTATGGGTTTCTCTGTACTTACCTCTGTGTTCCTCACTTAAAATTAGCTATGCTTCACAATATACAATAGTATTATTTTAAATGTATGAACAACAGATAATAGTGATTGAGCTACAAGAAAAATAAGCTTTTTTTTTTTTTGGAAAGGACTGTCAAGTACTAGGCCAGAATAAGTGCATTGCAGATTGTCAGTTATGCATTTCAGTTTTCGTTTCTTTGATCTTTTCTTTTCCTTTCTGATGCTGCAGGTATGCTCTCAATCTTCTCATATATTGGCAAATAATTTTGCAAAATCTGGTGCACAACTACACGGCGAGCTTGGGGAGCTAAATATAACTACGTCATACTCAGACCAACACAACATACAGGAAAATTTACTTGATTTAGAAAGAGATCAAAGATATCCTGGCTCCATATTACACATCAGCAAGATAACTCTTGAAATCGGTAAAGAAGAGACAAACTCTGGTGAGTCGGTCACCTCACTTGATATATCAGGACTTGATGCGAGCCTTTCCTTCCAGCCCCTGGAAGCAATTTTAGTTATGATGGTGTCCATCAAAGCTTTATTAAAGACAGTCTCTTCTTCTGGTAAACGGTCAGTGCAGCATAGAAGTGCACATGGGTCGTCTCAGATCGGTACAGGTACAAAAAGAGCGAAGAAAATTATGAAAGTAAGTCTTGACCGGTGTACGATTAAGTATTCTGGCGAAATGGGTCTGGAGGACATGACTGTAAATGACCCAAAACGCGTCAACTATGGATCTCATGGTGGCAAGTTATTGATGACGAACTGTCCTGACGGCACGCCTCGTACAGCTAGTATATTTGCTACTGGGCCCTCCAATTGCAACAAGATTATGTTTTGCACCACTTTTGAGATCCTCCATTTAGGGGTGTGCATGAACAAGGAGAAGCGCTCTACACAAATTGAACTGGAGAGTGCCCAGTCGGTATTCAAGGAGTTTCTAGATGGACAGAAACCTAGCAATGGTGTTATGTTATTTGATATGCAAAAAGCAAAGCTTGTACTACGATCTGGTGGGCTGAGCGATGGTAGTTCTTGTTCCCTTTTTACTGTAACTACTGTATCGGTTAGATGGGAACCTGACCTGCATCTTGCTCTTTTTGAAGTAGCTACCAAATTGAAAGCAGTCATGCATAAAGCCAAGACTCAAAACCCTGATCCTGAACCAAAAGAAGAACCGGTTAAAATTGAGCTTTTGAATGAGAAGGAAGCGGTCAAGAAAAAGGAGTCAATTTTTGCAATAGACGTAGAGAAGCTGAATATCACAGCTGAGGTTGCTGATGGTGTGGAGGCAACTATACATGTGCAGTCAATTTTCTCAGAAAACACAAAAATTGGGGTATTGTTTGAGGGTCTCGAGTTGAGATTCAATGGTGCTAGGATTTTCAAAACTAGCCGGACACAGGTGTCTTGCATTCCAGTGTCCATGTCGAGCCGCAACATGCCTGATGGAAAGTTGCACCATGTGACAGTGTGTGACTGGGTTATTCAGGCAGGTGAGATGCATGTATGCTTGCCTTACCGGCTCGAGTTACGTGCAATTGACGATGCAGTAGAAGATACAATACGGAGCCTGCAACTCATCAGCACAGCCAAGACAAATTTACTTTTTCCCGAAAAGAGCTCCATTCCGAAGAAAACCAAGCCAAAAACTCAGTCGACTAAAATTAGGCATGTTCGGTTTATAGTACATGAACTTGTCGCGGAAATAGAGGAGGAACCTTTACAGGGATGGCTTGATGAGCACTATCGCCTACTGAAAGGAGAGATTGCTGAGGCAACGTTGCGGCTTAACCTTCTTGAAGAATCCATTACGAACCCTGATAACGACACTGAACCGAACACACCATCAATTCAAAGCTTGAAAGAAGAGATATACAAACGAACGTTTGAATCATACTACAGGGCATGCAAGGAGCTACCTGTTTCTGATGGGTCGGGTGCATTTGCTACTGGTTTCCAATCAGGGTTTAAGTTGAGTAAGAACCGGACCTCAGTTTTGTCGGTCCGTGTAAAGCAGGTCGACCTGAGCATGTCAGCAGTTGAGGGAGGTGATGAGGGAATGATGGCGTTTATCAAGACAGTTGATGAACACTGTGCTAAAAATGAGGTGCCATTTGGGAAGTTTTACGGGTGCAATCTATCGCTTAAGGCTGGGTTGCTAGTTGCAAGGTTGAGAGATTATACTCACCCGCTTCTTTTAGCCACATCTGGGAAATGTAATGGTCGAGTTGTGCTCGCTCAACAGGTCAGCCCCAATCCTTCTCTTATTATTTACTTTACATCCTTTTTGCTAAATGATTAAATCCCAGCATATTTTATTCAACATGTCTTGAGACAAGTTATTTTGTGTAAATCTGAAGCTGAAATTCAACAACCCCTAAAAATAACTCTAAGATGAAGATGTTTTCCTCTTGCTGTCTGACTTCTGCCCAAAATACTTGTTTTGGGTTCCTTGCTGATATGAGAAGTTCTTGACACTATTTTCCTTTTTGTGCGACATATAATGACTACATGGATCTTTTTCTTTTTTGTTATTTTTAGGCAACTTGTTTCCAACCTCAGATGCTACAAGATGTTTTTGTAGGGAAGTGGTGGAAAGTTCGCCTATTCCGTTCAATGACTGGCACGACACCACCGATGAAATTTTACTCCCATCTTCCAATCCATTTCCAAAAAGGTGAAGTCTCTTTTGGGGTCGGGTATGAGCCTGTATTAGCTGATGTGAGCTATGCTTTCTCAGTTGCACTGCGCAGGGCAGTTCTTGGCAAGAGAACCTCGCCAATCAACACACCCCTTCCCAAAAAGGAGAAGAGTCTCCCATGGTGGGATGACATGAGAAATTACATCCACGGTATTAATTCCCTTTATTTCAGTGAGGCACACTGGCACTTGCTCGCTTCCATCGATCCATACGAGAAGATTGAGAAGATTGATATAATGTCGGGGTACATGGAGATACAACAAAGGGACGGCTATGTGAGCCTTGCTGTGAGGGATTTAGAGGTTCATTTAAGTAGCTTACATACATTGGTAAAGAATTCGAGGCTGGAACTGCCACCACGCAGAGATGTTCCTTTCTTGAGATCACCTAGTCTCTTTTTTGAAATCAACATGGAGTGGCAATGTGAGTCGCGCGATCCCATGAATCATTTCTTGTTCTCTTTCCCTGCAGAAGGGGAGACTCGTGAAAAGATCCTTGATCCTTTTCGCTCAACCTCTCTCTCACTCCAGTGGAGTTTTACACTCACACCTTCATCTGAGTCGACAGACATAGTAACCCCTTCGGATGCCTTGGTCAATTGTCCAACGGTAAATATGGCCGCTCATGACCTATCCTGGCTGTTCAAGTGGTGGAATATGATGTACTTGCCCCCTCAAAAACTAAGAATGTTCTCTCGGTGGCCTCGTTTTGGGGTCCCGAGAATCCCGAGGTCAGGAAATCTAGCACTAGACAGGGTCATGACTGAAAATTTCATTCGGTTCACTTCCACCCCTACGGTTGTCAACTATCTTCCATTAAGGGATGATGACCCTGCTTATGGCATGGCTTTTAAAGTTAATAATCTAAAATATGAAATGTGCTTTAGCCGTGGCAAGCACCAACAATACTTGTTTGACACTAAACGTGAGACCATGGACCTGATTTACCAAGGGCTGAACCTCGAGTTCCTAAAGGCAAATCTTGGAACAAACAGTGATGCCTATCATGCTGAGAAAAGCCAAGATGAAGCTTCTTTCTTTCCTCAAGCTACATCACGATTCGGCGTCAAGCACCAAAGGCCGACCCAGTAAGGCTCTTGTCGTGGCAAGAAGCGGGTAGAAAAAATCTCAGTTCAGAGCCTGTCAAATCCAAATCTAGCCACAGTAGCGAGAGTGACCGTGAACACTCAGATCTCAGTGATGATGATGGATTTAATGTATTGGTTGCTGACAACTGTCAGCGTATCTTTGTGTATGACTTGAAGCTCTTGTGGAACTTAGAGAACAGAGAGGCAGTTTGGTCATGGGTTGCTGGCATCTCAAAAGCATTCCAGCCACCGAAATTGTCGCCTTCTCGACTGTATGCACAGAGGAAACTGGCCGAGAGGAGAGCGAAAGAAAAGGAGATGGAATCAATGGAGTCTGATCCAAGTCATAATGGTGATGCTGTTGAAGGGTCTGATGTGGCAGTACCTTTCCCACAAGAGCATATGGAGAATGTGGAGTTGCTTTCATCCAATACATCTAGCAAGGTTGATGTACCATCCAGTAGTACACCAGGTGTGTATTTGCTCCTTTTTATTCAAAATCTCTCCCTCTCTCTTTTTCCCGTCAAGAAGGATTTTTTACAGTACCATTCTGGTTTTATTGGCATGGGAATCATATGCGTACTTGTACTGATTGTTGTGCATTTTTTGTTTCATTTTACTTTTCATTGTTCCTCATATTTGTTTTATCGTGTATGTAAATTTTAATTATTGATAATAAAATAACATCTGATTCTTGTTGGAATGTACATTGCTTAATTTTTTGTCATATGTGTTATTTATTTGTTGGCTTATTAGCTTTCTTTGAACTAACAGCAAGGCAAGGAAATACAGTGGAAACAGAAGAGCAAGAGACAAAGCACTTCATTGTTAATTTTAGCCAACCGCAATTCAATCTACATTCTGAAGAAGCTAATGTAAGTCTAATTCGTTGTCAATTAAAAATAATAATTTATAGAGCTGCACATCCTTTACGTGACCATAATATTCAAACATTGTTTTTCCTACTGGGTTCGTTTTTCTTAGCCATCTGGAACTTGCAGTTTTTGTAAGGGAATTATTTATAAACTTTTCTGAGAGCCAAATGTTCATGTTTCAACAGGTAATTTATGGAACAACCATAACATTACAATCTAATACATTTTATGACTTGGTCTTTAAAGAGTCTGGTTAGTATGACATCTGTCATTTCAGCCTATATAACACCAACTCCAAAATCTATCGAATCAACTTCAAACGGTGAATCCTAACCGTTCAAACCAATCTACTTCATTAGTTGTGCGTTTACATGCAAAATTTATAAATTTTTTGAACTTATTTAGTATCAAGTCAAGTGGTCAAATGTGAGAGTAGTTAATTTTAATGCATTTATTTTTCAACATTTTTGACCGCTTGACTTACTAAAATTACTTGAAAAAATAATTTTTTTGCATGTACTAAATCGGTTTGAACAGTTTGGATTAGTAGTTTGAAGTCTATCCAATAAGTTTTGGAGTTGGTGTCATATGACACCGATGTCATACGAGCCGAACTCGTCTTTAATTTCAGTGCAATGCTGGAATTGGAGGTTGAAAGCCTTGCAACAAATTATTAGACATTTACCATTTCAAAATACTATCTGCAGATAGCATAAATAAATCATTTTTCTTGCATCAGGCCCGGTTCCTTCTGGCTGCTGCAAGTGGAAAGGTTCTTGCTCGTTCCTTCCGTGCCATTCTTCATATTGGGTACCAGATGATTGCTGAATCTCTCACTAGTACCACAGAAAACAATACAAATAATAACAGCAGTAGCAGCAACTCCAATGTGGCCACTTCTACTACCGCCGTCGCCGCTGTCGCCATCAAAGAGGTGACACCAGAGATGACATGGTGCAGAGCAGAACTGTCAGTGATGATGGAGCACGCACAGGCGCACGTGGCACCAACAGATGTGGATCCAGGTGCAGGACTGCAGTGGCTGCCGAAGATCAAGAAGGAGATGCCTGAGTTAAAGCGTACAGGCCCTCTTCTCGAGCGTGTCTTCATGCCTTGTCAGATGTACTTGCGTTACACCCGCCACAAAGGCGGTCCTGAATTGAAGGTATTCTTTTATTACTTTTGTTCCTAATTGTTGCATGCAACATGGCATGGACCAGATGGTACTTTGATGATTATCCAATATTTTTTTTATGAGAAGTTGCTCGATCTAAGTACAATTTGCATGCTAGGTGAGTAGGTAAGTACATCTTGGATGTTAGAAGTTAATTAAATGAAATGGGCAATATAAATGTTTGACATAGTTCTTTGTGGTATTTCTTTTTCTTTCTTTGCATTTCCTTAATTTTTTTTTTTTTGTGAGTAGGTCAAGCCTTTGAAAGAGCTAACTTTCAATTCACCAAGCATAGCTGCAACTATGACATCTCGTCAATTCCAAGTCATGATGGACGTCTTGACAAATCTACTCCTCGCTCGGTCTCCCAAGTAAGCAATTTAATTCATTTTTGGACAACATGGGGCCATGCTTGTTGTTTTAGGAATATTGAAATGTCATGCCTAGTCCTTCAAAGCACAAGATGTCTATTATGCCTCTCAAATGGGAGACTGATATGTAAACACCACTCCTGGTTTATTGAAAATATTCACAAACCTGTACTCATTTCTGCTTTGCTTCTTTCTGTTCAGAGGGTTAAAATGAGGAAACCAGGGTATGATAAGGATATTTCTCACATCTTGCAGGGGCATAAAATATTTCCCATGTCTTAGGTTGTGTGCATGTTGTTCATGATACACTTATGAATTATGATTTTGTGGATTATATATTAACTGTAGGTCTCATAAGGATGAGTATGAAATTTGTTCACCAACACCAATAATGAGTTTTTGTAATAAAGAGCATATTTTGTAGGCCTCACAACAACAGTATGGTTTATCCATCTGATGACGACGGCAATGATGAGAGTGAAGAGACGGGAGAGGAGGCTGACGAGGTGGTCCCGGATGGGGTTGAGGAGGTTGAGCTTGCAAAAATGAAACTTGAAGAGAGAGAAAGAGAAACAAAGGTGCTGATTGATGACATCAGAGCGCTCCTATCTAGAGCTGCTGATACATCAGCACATGTGGCTCCCGCATTGCAGTCAGATGACAACATTTCATGGGTTGTTACTGGCTCAACAACTTTGTTGGTAAGTTATGTATGAATTTTGTACTAGTCAGGCCGTGTAGATATGTATCTGTACCAACTACATGTAGATCATTAATTTTCTAATAATTGTGACTAATTTAGTTTTATTGTCCTCCAAAACTCAAGTATGGGACGCTTTTGCCTGTGCCTAAAATTTGTTTTTGTGACTTTTTATTGTTGAATGTTGCCTTTTCTAGGTTCAAAGATTGAAGAAAGAGCTTGTGAATACACGGAGCTTGAGAAGGAAAGCATGTTCTGATTTAAGGTCAACTATGCGAAAAGCAGCACAGTTGAGGCTCACAGAGAAAGAGAAAACTAAGAGCCCGTCTTATGCAATGAGAATTTCTATGAAGATAGATAAAGTTGTCTGGAGCATGCTCATAGATGGCAAATCATTCGCTGAGACTGAGATAAATGACATGGTAACTTACCACTATTGCATTTCTTTTTGTGCATTGTTATTTAAGTTGTGGCAAATATTTATCTCTCTTGTCTAATGTGTTGGCAGGTTTATGATTTTGATAGAGATTTCATAGATAAAGGTATATCCAATTTCACAACTAAGTTGGTCGTGGTGAAGAATTGCCTACCTAATGCCAAATCGGACACGTTGCTATCAGCCTGGAATCCACCTCCCGAGTGGGGAAAGTAAGGCTTGAATATTTTTTGACTCTTTGTAAACCAATAATGGACTGTTATGGCCGAGTATCATTGGAATGTCTCAACACTGGCAAGACTGGTAGCAAGATTTCGTCCTTTACTCTAATATATGCTTATTATTCATTATTTTCTGAACTAACCTGTAGAAATGTCATGGTTCGCATAAACTCCAAGCAAGGTGTTCCCACAGATGGCAGGTCTCCAATTGAGTCGTTTCTGGTATATTATTAATCTGTTACTACTCCTATACTTCTAGCAGTAAATATAAGGTTAAAACTTAGTATTTTTAAACCAAGATTTTACTGGTTAGACCAATTTTCCGTCTTCTCATTGTTTTCGTTTCTGGTGCTTCTCTTGGCCTTATGTTGGGATCATATCACACCTGTGTTTGATAACCACTTAGAGACTAGCTGAACCCATTATAGAAAATATGGTAGAAAAATCAACTTAAATCACTCACCATACCAGATGATATTTATACTATATTAAATGCATGGCATTTACAAACTTATAAATTCAGGTTGATATATATCCATTAAAGGTACATTTGACCGAGTCAATGTACCGTATGATGTGGGACTATTTCTTCCCTGGTGAAGAGCAACATTCACAGAAACGACAGGTTTGAACTATTTTTATTCGAATTAACATTCACAGAAACAACATTTGACCGAGTCATTATTTCTTTATTTTTGTCTTTGCTACTTTTGCTTCATCCTGTTATTTTATTTTTTGGCATTTATGCACACCGAAAACTGGCAGCGGGGCTAGCATACAAAGAATTAGGCACTGTTTGAACTCTTTTAGTTTCTGCCATAACTGCCATTACTATTTCAATTCAATTTTCGAAGACTAGTTATGTAAATAGTTTTTTCTAATGATTTAAAGGAGGTTTGGAAAGTTTCAACAATTGCTGGGTCAAGACGGGTCAAGAAAAGCACATCAGTACCTGAATCCTCAGATGCGAATCAGCATTACATGGCTGAGTCTTCCACTCGTGGAGATACATCCAATGTAAGTTCCACATTTAGATCTTATGATCTCAAAATAATCTCCAGGTAATGTTGGATAAAAATTTGCAGATTAGGCCAAGAGTTGGCCTTATTCATGCCATAGAAGAATTAAAATTTTACTGGTAAAGAAAGAAAACAAGTGTTTTGAATTGCTAACTATGTGGTGCTTGCTATTTTATTGACTATTGCTATTTAATTGGTTCTTATTTTTTTTGTTTACTTTCAGCCTAGTAACCAAACTAAGGTTTGTAATCCTGTTACCCTGTGAGCTTTTATAGAGAGTTTACCATGAATATACCCATGGTTTTGTTGTCATTGCTTTTGATGATTGTTTCGTCTGAAAGACATTTCGTTTTGCTTTTTTGTAAAGAAATTTTCAGTTTCTCTAAATCCTATATTACCTTTCTAGTATGCGAGACAATAAATTTGAATTTTGAATTTGAAACTGGGATATCTTTATACAGGCCAAGAAGTCTCAGAACCAAAAGGGAAATCTTGCTTTATTAGGCTCCAAGCCTGAGTTAAGACGGACTTCTTCATTTGACCAGTCCTCCTGGGAAGAAACCTTAGCCGAGTCTGTTGCAAATGAGATCGTCTTGCAAGCACAGAAACCGAAGATATCACCGACAAAAAGTGAATCACTTGGTATAACTGCGGATTTTAAAGATTCAAAGCGGGCCCAGACTAGCAGGGTTCCTTCCCAGGAGAAGAGGTCTGGCAAGGTTCAAGAGGAGAAGAGAACCCAGCCCCGTAAGATGACGGAGTTTGAGAGTTTCAAGATAAGCCAGGTCTTTTATTTTTCTTGTTTGCTTGTTTGAAAATCCCAAGTTGGTTTTCTGTATGGAAATTTTATTAAGAAATTAATTCAAATTTAAGTGCAGCATGCCTAACATAAGCTGGTACTTGAATAGGTTGAGTTGCTTCTGACGTATGAAGGATCAGTACCAATAAATAATCTCCGGCTGCTGATGGATACGTTCCACCGGGAAAATTTCACGGGTACTTGGAGCCGCCTATTTGGGCGTGTCAAAAAACACATCATAGTAGGCGTTGTTAAGTCTGTAATGGGAATCCAGGCAAGTGCATTACCTTTTTTAGGACCTTTTTTAAGCTCCTCTTGTGTCCAAAGGAGAACATACATTTAATAATTGCCATCTTATGACATTTTTATACATGCAGGTGAAGAAATTTAAAGACAAGTCTGGAAGCAACCACGCCCCATCAGCAGTGATTCCTGCGGAGTTGCCCTCCAGTGACAGTGATGATGAGCAGGGGGGCTATGATCAGATGATGGCGAATTGGGTGAAGCGGCAGCAGAGTGAGGGGGCTGGCGACGGCTTTGTCAGCTCAGTCAAGGGCCTCTTCACCTCCCAAAAGAAGAAGGCCAAGCAGTTTGTGCTTCGCACCATGCGTGGTGATTCTGAGCATGATTTCCACTCAGGCAAGTTGAGCGATGGGGAGGTCGAGATCTCCCCCTTTGCTCGCCAGCTCACCATACACAAGGCCAGGAAGCTCATCAAGCAGCACACCAAAAAGTATTCTCGCTCTACAGCCAACCAAGGTTCAAGTTCACTTTTATTCATCTCCTTGTATATTTTGTGGAACTGGATGTTTTTTATAAGAAGATTATAACTGTTTGGACTACCTCCTACATAGGGATGTAAATATGTATCGTGCCGTGACCAGATCAGTTCGCGTGCTGTGCCAATTTTTCAAAGGATGGTCACGTCGGTCACTACATGGCACGCGAGTCACGCTTTTTTAGATCCCTACTCCGTGTTGAGGAACTGATGTTTCATACATTCTTATGTTATGTCCTTCGGCAAATTTTAATTTTATTTTCTTATAAATTTTTTGTTGCCTCAAGCAGAAGCTTTGAGTGATGCTGGCTCGGACAATGAGATCGAAGATGTGATAAAGCTGCCGAGCAAAAGCACGGGTTATGATGGTGACACTGACAATGAACCATTTTCTGAAGATAAAAGCTAGTGGATTAATTTTTGGGGTGGTACAAATATATAGACATATTAGATGAAAAACTATAAATTCTTTTTGAGACTTTTGCGAGACAAAATATGTCCATTAGCCGGTAGAGTTTCAAGTAATTAACATTTTTGTCCTGAAAGGAATGGCGACCCCCCCCCCCCCCCCCCCCTCCCTTGTATTCATGTGAGCTAGTTTAGCATTTGTGTATATTTCCTACTTGTACCAAAGAATTTTGGGAAAATATATCAACCTCTAATGCGTTGTAAAATGTCATTTCAAAACCTTTGGTTGGTTGAGATACTTTGAGTTTTACAAATTAATAACCATATTTTCGGAGCGTTTCTTGAATTTCAGTAAGAGAAAGCATTAAAATAAATTGTCACGTACATCGTCTGCTATAGGTAGATAACCTAGTATGATGTATCCTGTGCTGAAACAATATGCTGTTCATTGGAAATGCATTACAGTAGATAAAATTTGCAAATAGAGGTACTTATATTAAGAGAGATATTTGTGCATAGTTTGTTTACTGCAAAATGGTTGAAATTAACATGTGGAATAAATAATGAGGGTATGAAAAGAAAACTCTATTTTCCTACTAATCAGTTCACCGTTCTTGAGCTGCATTTTTAAATTCTCTCGTTATTAAATTTTAAGCTTTTGACACCTGCTTAATGTGACAATGAATACATAGTATTACAAGCTAATAATTATCTTCATTGATTATCTGCGATAAAAAGTTCCGACATATTGATTATCCTCATTAATTTTTTTTTCTGCTTGTGCCACCGTCTCTCCCTTTCTTTTCGATATTTCACCTGCATTTCCGACCTCTACAAATCAATTTAAACTCCCTTCGTTTTCACCAAACCGAGTTTGGTCAAACTATCAGTTTAGTATTAACTCAGAAACAAATTTAAGTAATGTATCCAAATTTTTGCATCAAATGCATTTTGTTCTATTTGTACTGGTACATGAGTTATTAATTTTTATGATCTAAATATGTACTTAGCCTAGAAAACTACCAATTTAGTATTGGACTAGAAAAACAAAACAAAAAAATTATATAGATGTAAAACATTAGTTTATATGACCTAAATAATTATTTCGTACCATAAAAAATATCATATATATTTTGAACCAAAGAAACTCCTCGAGTTCCAATACCTCGTGCCTTTCAAACCTCATTATACTTCATATTTTATATCTTCATTTTTAAAGTCCAAACTGTCAATCCGAACCGCTCAACATGATATCCATACTAAAATATGCTTGGGGATGAATTTTCTCTACTATTTTTTAAGATAGGTACAAAATCACTGTTTCTGGACCGTTAAAAAACAGTGATTTTCTACCTATCTAAAAAAATAGTAATTTTTTTCCAAAAATTATAAAATATGGTATCCAAGCATATTTTAATATGGATATCATGTTGAGCGGTTCGGATCGATAGTTTGGACTTAAAAAATAAAGATATTAAATGTGAGGCATGATGAGGTATGAGGTATTGGAACCCCCTCAAGAAACTTGTATGCTTTCCGTATCATTTCAGCCCATATGCTTTCAATCCAAAACCCATCTGATCAACTTCAACAAAACATCCAAACCGATTTCCTTCAAGAGAGCTTTATTTACATATAAAAACTTGTAATTTTTTAATTCATTTAGTATCATGTCAAGATGTCAAAATATGAAAATTTGTGCACATATTGATGCATTGTTGGTACGTAAAAAATACCAACTTTCAAAAATCATAAAAAATAGTAAAAAAATTTTAAAAATAGTAAAAATTCGTATTCTACAAGTTTAATATATGACCAATTTACTGAGCTATTTAATTCGACGTTTCAACTATAAAATTTTAAAATTTGACCCGTAAGTATTTTGGCCGAAGTTCTTACAAAATCAGATTAACCGGACTCTTTTTTTGTCTCTCTCTCTTTATATGTGTGTGTGTATAGGTTGGTTAAGATTAAAATGGTAGTTCCTAAGCCTTGGTGTTTCGAATTCATAAAATTTTTAAAATTCAAATAGTTGACCTGGAATGCTCAACATGTTCTCCATATTAAAATGTGCTTGGAACAAAAAATTACAATTTTCAAAAACTTTTTACTATCTTTTATAGATTTTTAAAATCACTGTTTTCCAGAATTTATATATTTATTTATTATTATCAAAAAAGTGATTTTAAAAAATCCTTAAAAAATAGTAACAATTTCCAAAAAAACGTACAATTTTGTCTCCAAGCACATTTTAATATGGAGAACACGTTGAGCACTTCAGATTGACTATTTGAATCTTAAAACTACAAAATTGAATCTTAACCAACCTCTCTCTATATATACGGTTTTAGCTGACGTCTTTGCAGAAGTTTTGAAGAAAATAAAATATTAAATAAAATAGAGTGTAACATGATGGAATAAAATAAGGTGGAATATAAATTGTGCAATTATACCTTCCTTCCGTCTTGTATTTAGACCACTCTTTACTTTAATTGAATGGAATAAGAACTAGGAAATATTGACTGACCTTGGAATTGATTTATTTCAATTTGCGAAACACAAGTTGAATAAAGTAAAACAACTTTTTTATTCTGATTTCCAATTTGACTTTTACCGAACAGCATTTTCGAGATTGAGTGGCTCGGATTTGTTGCCACAAGCATCTACAAGTATGGGTGCAAACGGATCGGATACGGATCGGATAGTGGTAAAATCATATCCGTATCGCTTTTATTTTTCGGATACGGATTAGATATTTGACGGATATGTGCGGATATGGATCGGATGTCGGATATCCATAGATATATACATAAATATTTTCATAATATATATTAAATTATACGATAGATATCTACTTATTCGAATATGGATAATTAAAATTTAAAATCATATCCGTATGCGTATCCGCACAGATATTTAGGTATCAGATATCCGTATTTAATTTTTGGATATGATCCGATATTATCCGATCCGTTTGCACCCCTATCTAGAAGGCGTCATACGTACAGTTGTCATACATGCATGCTGCACCTTATTATTAGGCTTATTATCTATTGTATGAATTATGCCACCGTATTTTTTATTTAAATTTTGATTTTTAAACTCCAATCGATCAAGCCGTTCAAGATAATTAAATTTAATTAAATATTGAAATTGAGATCTTTCCGGAAACAATTTTTATATTTTTATATATTTTTTTCCTTTTATAGATTGGAATAAAAGTATTTAAAATTTATTGATTATGATCCTATCAAGAAAATTAATATAAAAAGAATACAAATTTTGGCTCCCAATGTGATTTTAATAAATAAATCATATTAAAATAATTTGGTACCGTTCGTTTGAATTTTAAAAATTAAAATTTAAATACAAAAAATACCGATATACTTTTACCTACTAAACATATACCGCAACAAAATTTTCTAGAATGGTAGCAAAATACAAAAGAAATTAAAAGGGAAGTCTCATTGCCTGGCCCGGAAAACCAAAACCTTTTCTCTCCTGTTTTAAAACAGCCCAGTCCTGATACTGCAACAAATTTATATATACTTAATTGGGTCAAGTTTATTGAACATATCATTAATGTGGAGTATAAAGTGGAAATTTTTCTTCTCAGAATTAATTTTTGTGTGTGCATGTGCTAAATTTTGTGCTAGACATGTTCGTCAAATTAAAGATTAAAGATGAAACATGGTGTTTCGTTGTCTCTTCGTAAATGGATGATCCAAAATTTGGTTTTACAAACCTAGACAACCTTTTCCAAAATTGTTAGCTTAATTGCTAATCAATCCTGCTTAGGAAATTGAGAACCAGATTTGGTGCAAAAATGGAAAAGGCAAAAAAGAGCAAAGAAAGGATATTGAATTGGGAGCATGGATATGTGTAATCAGACCAAACTGACTATATTCTAATTAATTAACAAACAAATGTTTTTAGCTAGGTGTTTTGAAGCCAATCGAAGAAATGCACTTTGGTTCTACCATTTATGGAATGATGGAAACCAATACTTTCTTCTTTTTCTGATTAAGAATCCAAAGGGAACGCACTTTTCTCCTGAAGTGACATTCTCTATTACATGGACTAATTGCCACTTGTGCCATGCTAGTGGATTTCTCTTTATATATGCTCCTATCTCATTTTTCTGTGCCACCACCTGAGTAGGCACGCGCGCGCTCGTATATATAGTTGTGAGGGAGATGGATTTGCATTTCTCGAGACAAGGACAGATTTTCAAGTTATGTGGGTCAAATATAAATGATGGTCACTCATATATAAATTGGGCTCAATTTTACAGTAGTCGTAGCTTTCCTCTAAACTATATAGAAAATTATGCACAAGTACAAAAATTTTGAAAATAAATGAGGTCAATTGACCCTCATACAATGAACTTGCATCCGCCTCTGCCTTGAGATATCTCAAATTTTGAGTTATTATGTAGAAAATCCAGACTGTTCAATTTTTTTTGCACAAATCCCAAAGAAACAATAAAATATGACCCGACTTTAGATAAACTGAAATCTTGAGTTATCTTAGAGGATACAGACTCAGAGAGCGGGGGAATTAATTTTGAAAATGTTTAATTAGTAGCAATTAATTACTAGATAATACATATATTTAAATTTTACATAATTATATATTAAACCAGAGTATTAATTAATAATTTTCATGCAGCATTAATTACTACGTTATACATTTTTATTTTGTTGCAACTGGTTTTAATTAAGTTTGTGTTGCAATATATATGCAGTGTCAACATTATGACAAAACATTTTTTATTCATATAGCACACAAATTATATGTAGCGTTGTTTTTACTCTATTATTCTATGTGTTGTATGAATAAAAATGCTTTTTCAAAATCTTCATCCATCCCTTGATAGCTACTATCAAGTATTTCAAAAAACAAATCTTCATCCATAAATACATGATACCCAATTAAGGGCATGAAAGGGAGGCATAGAAGAACGGATCCATATCCTCGACGGTACCGTAAAAGATTCTCTATTACAATACTTCTTTTACAGTTTGAGATTAACTCTCAGCCAGCTTGGAATTGGGCTGACCGAGGGGGCCGTATTATTGGGCTTTGAGATTCGTGTCAAGTTAAAAAGAACAGTCCAGATCAAGTAATTGTAAAAGATTCCCTATTACGGTATTGCACTGGATGTGAATTCTAGAAGAACAGGGGTGGCATGGTTTGGCTTTAAATTTTGCAAGTGGGATCCAACAAGGATCAAAGAATATATCCAGAAATGGAAAGTTTCCTTTGGATGCAGATTAGATGGGGAAGGTTCCTCATAAGACAACCATTTGGTTTAGCTTTTTTACCTTAAGCAAAAAAGAAAGCAGATAGTATACGAAAGTGCAAGTGCAAAAAAGAAAGCAGATAGTATAAAAAGTGCAAGTGCATGCCTCTTAATTAATTAATTTATTGAACATCATTTCTTAATTATGAGAGCAGCGTAAGGGGCATATGCTTCCACATGTAGAGTTCACATACTCCGGCCCCTTCATTTCATCACGAATAATTTCCCACTTAACTGTAGATACACGTTTGTAAAAAGTGAACAAATATATATCTTCCTTAAATATTGCTCAATTAAGGGTACCAAATTTCCAAACATTTTGGTTAATTAATTTACTCAAGAAGCCTATTAACTAGCTAATTAATTACTCCAAATAAAAAATAATTAACTTGGTCAACTTAGTCAAGCTTCTAGTGTAAATTAACCACAGAAATTAGCGACACACTTTTGACTTAGACCAAATTAATAAAGTTGTTGTACATATCTTCTGGTAAAACTAATTAATTGTGTAGGATGACAAACCTTATATATATAATGTGAGAAAGGAGTAGCGCCGATGTCTATTGGATCTATTTTTGAGTCTAATGGATTTCATAGTTATCTGATTTGTTTTAAGATTTATGTACACGAAAATTGACACGAACACGTATGAATATTAAAGTGAAAGACACAGATTAAAGCAGATCAGACAGTTCTGGAACCCATCGAACCTAGAGTAGGTCCATAGACATCAGAACTCCGCATTGATAGAGCTTTATAAAAGCAATGCTCCTACTATGCTTTTGAAAAGGCCGAAAAATATCTTGGTTAAGATATTTTTAATTAGAGCTGGCTAATTAAGTTCTTAATTAATCTAGTCTTTAAAACGTCAGTTCTTTCATGTTTCTCCTGGTGCTGTAAGATTCATCCATTAATTGCTTCTTGCACGGAACTATATTTACTGTTTGGGATCTATTGACAATGGTCATGTTTAGTTGTGGCATAAGTCATGGAATAAGTACTTTATTCAGCACTTATGTTGTCAAACATGAATAAAGTGTGATGGAATATAATAAATTAAAACACCTATTTAGGCTGCATAACTTATGCTAGTCTCTCATCTTAAATAATCCACCTATTCAGATTTAACCCAGGACTTAACTTTAACCCACAACCAAACAAAAATATCTTATGCCATCATAATTTGAAATAAGCAACTTATATTATCATAACTTTAACCCACAACCAAACATAACCAATCAGTAGAGCTAAATTTTAAATATGAAATCAAACTTTAATTAGAAAACATGATATTTTATATGTATATAAAATATATGTAAAAAACATGATATGTTATATGTGTGTGTGTGTGTGTGTGTGTGTATATTCTATCATTCATCAACTGATATGATATTTAGAACATAGGCCCGTTTCCCTTTTCCTCATATAAATATAAGTATTAGCTACCTTGATGTGCCAAATAAATTTCACAAAGAGTGAGGATATGCATGGTAATATGCATTTTATAGATCGATCCGTACTTTGGATCTATATCTCTATTTTTAAAGTTTAGATAGTTGATCTGAATCGTTAGTACTTGTAGACTAAATTTTATATATTTTTTTATATTTTTTTATTATTTTTAGATAGGTAAAAATTATTGATTTTGAATGGTTCAGAATTTTCAAACTAAAAAAATAGTAAAAAAATATAAAAAATATAAAAGTTGAATTTTAGAAACAAAATATAAATCCAAAGCGCAGATTGTTATGTAATATACATATTATTAGTACGGATGGAAACAACCTTTCCGTTATCTTTGTTTTATTTAATTTGTCTCAACCTTTTTTTTTGTTAGGTCTTTATAACTTCTACTTTTAATGTTCGGTCATAAATATGCGAAGGCATTTTCTAGCTGGCAACTGGCATAGAACTTTTTGAAGTCAAAGAAAAATTCTCATTTGGATGTTATGATTTTTATCTTTTAAATTGAAACTTCGCATATTTATCAGTCCATTAATTTACGGAGCAAATGTATCCAACTTAAAATTAATAATATTGATTGTGTGAGAATATTGTATTATGTACTATGAATTAATATTTTCATTGTTCTAATAATAATCGATTTAAATCATCCACATATATAGTTTTCATATAAAAATGTACCTACAAACTAAATTTTATAATTTTGAGAATCCTTTTAGTATTTTTTAGATAAGTAGAAATCACTACTTTTGAATGATTTAGTATAAAGATCAAGTGATTTTCTACTTATTTAAAAAAAATTCTAAAAAATGTAAAATTTGATCTACAAGTATATTTTTATATGTACATTATATTGAACGGTTCCAATTAATTGTTTGAACCTTAAAAACTAAAAATATTGATTTATAGTATCAACCAATATATATGTGCTATGTACAGTACCGTAGCCTCACTCATTCTATCTAGCTCGTTCCTAAAAAATCGTTTTATTCATCTTGGTTACATTTATGGAAATAAATCTGCTGTTAATCTCAATTGTTCAAACTTTTCCATGCATAAATCTCAACAAAGTAATTTTCTTCATGCACGAAACTCAACGAAGACTTAACGGTTGGATCGGAATAACAGCAGATTTATTTCCTACATTTATTTTTTAACATTTGATATGGAAGAATATGAAATGTGGCGGCCATATAATGAATTAAATGTATGGCATAGTGAGATTCTACCTCTTGGCCTGGCCCCCTTCCACCATGCAAAATTGCCAAAAGAAAATAAACCCTAAAAGAGCTAAATAGAGTTCACATGCCCCACTCCCATTGTTCTTCTCTCACCTTACAACTGGCCTCTCATCCTCTATAAATAGATAGCATTGCATTCCTCTTTCTCCATAGAAGCAACTTACCAACTCAATTTGTATTTGTATACTTTTCCCAGATATATAAACGCAACACACATTTATATTATTGGCATTTACAATGGCAAGACTATTGGAGCCTTTGATTGTGGGGAAGGTGATTGGGGAGGTTTTGGATTCTTTTAGTCCAAGTGTTAAGATGGCAGTCACCTACAATTCTAACAATCAAGTCTTTAATGGCCATGAGTTCTTTCCTTCCGCTGTCGTCTCGAAACCGAAGGTTGAGGTTCAAAGCGCCGACCTCCGTACACTATTCACATTGGTATTTATATTCATTCGTTTATCGATATTCTAAAATGCTAGCTAGTTAGATGATTTATTTATGGTAATATTATATCGATTAATCTGATCATTTCAACTCATTTGTAAGCTTTATACATATACACTTCAGGTTATGACAGACCCCGATGTGCCAGGGCCAAGCGATCCTTACCTGAGGGAACACCTTCACTGGTACTGTTTATATATATATGTCACAACAAAATCCATGTTTTATTAATCAAATGATTCTCACACAAATTAATTATCTCATACTATTTTGAAGAAACCATTAATAATTTACACCTGGTTTGTCCTGCAGGATTGTCACTGACATTCCGGGAACCACTGATACTACTTTCGGTTAGTCGATCTCTTTCTCATCTTCAATATTGAACATTAAGAATCTCCTTTTCTTTTATCTCCTTTTGCTAATGAGCCAATCTTTTATTTGGTATGAACAGGAAAGGAAGTGGTGAGCTATGAAAACCCGAGGCCAAACATAGGCATCCATCGGTTTGTGTTTGTGCTGTTCAAGCAGAAGCGTCGCCAGCCTGCCGACATACCATCTTCAAGGGACCACTTCAACACTCGCCAATTTGCCGAAGACAACGATCTCGGCCTCCCAGTTGCCGCAGTATACTTCAATGCACAGAGGGAGACTGCTGCTCGCAGGCGTTAATATAATAATGTGATAATTAATTACTATATGTCATCATTACCTATGCATGGTTAAGCAAGGTTTTTTATGTAATGACTATATATTATGATGTAATCTAATAAGCACATCCTTGCATAGGATTGTGTTAATTTGCTTTGATATCTTTGTCAGAGTATTAATCATAGTGAAATTAATGAAATTACAAAATTTAAGGGAGAGAATAATCATATCTGGGTTGGATAACCAGGGAGCTAGCAGTGTATATGAGGAGGCTGTGAGCAGCTAAAAGCGTGTAATGTGGTATAAAATTAAGTAGAATCGAGCATGTGTCGAGTAGAGGGAAAGGGAGGGAGGAGGAAAGGACCCCATTGACCCATTCAAATCGGTGCCCATGGATTTGTGTTCCCTTGATCAATCTTTTGTTTGACGGAAACAAGATGCTACAATTATAGGTTGCCTCTTTTCTTTTTTCTTGTACACTAGCCTTGCTGTTCATATATCATTAGTGGATCTTATAATATATTATTGCCCCTTCATGTTATATATATGTTTGGCTACCTATATATGTACTCTTTTTTTCTCTCTCTCGCACTCTCTCCTCCCTTTATAATCAGAAGTCGGATCCCCTCACGTATCTAAGGTAGATTTACTAAATTCGGACCGTTCTTTAACCTGACACGAATCTCGAAACAGACTCCCTATATCTTCAATAGACACCATATTTCTTTTGATTCGGCTGCAAGCTTGCAACTAAATCTCTACCGTTATTTACTCATTGTACGCCTCAAATACCTGAGGGGAGACGGACAGGGGCGGACCCAGAGTGTTCCAGGGGGCAGCTGCCCTCCTGGATTTTGAGTTTTAGTGGAGATTTATCAGTTCCGATCGACTTTGCCTCCCCTGAAATTTTTTTTGCCCCCCTCTGGACGTTTAATTTGTAATTCGAGTTAAATTTAGGGTTAAAATTGAAATAAATCTGTTGAATTTTGATTGGTAATTAGAATTATAAGTCAGAGCATCAGAAATTACAAGTCAAAGCATTGGAAAGTATAAGTTAAAACATTGTTTTTTATTGAGTACCCAATTGGTTAATGGATTTAAATCCAATTAGGTATTTAAACCCGATTCGATATTTTTTGCCCTCCTCTGACAAAAATCTTGGATCCGCCCCTGGAGACGGATCCTTCTAACCATGATAGTTAATTAGTTTCACTAATACAAAATGTGCAATTAATGTCAGCATATGAAGGTCGGATTTTGTAAATAACCGAGACTGAATACAATACCCTAGCAAAAGAGTAAAATTTGGAAAAGTAACAGGGTCGGATATATAAAAAACCCGACCCTTATTTACAATTTTTTATAAGTAAACACAATATCACTAATATTTTTCCTAGAATAAATAAGTAAATACATATTGTTTACATGATAATTATACAATGGAATGAAATTACAAAATATTGGATCTTATCATCTAATCAATAACCTGTCGGGGAATCATAAATGCTAAACAATTACGCCTTATTTATCTAGAGATCGGCCGCAAAACTCGTGGTTATCAGCCAACTTAATCGAGATATTTTGTACGGCCCGCACAAATCTCTAAAAAGGGCAGTTTTCTAAATTGCAAATCTCAGAATCAGTTCATCAATTATTTGATTTTTGTCTAAATTGTTCTACACATTTATGGATCACACCCTATTGATGAATACATAGATTGTCAAATACCTTAATTTCATATTAAATCACTTAATTAGAACAATCATACATGACAGTATACAATTCATAATTATATTACATATATGCTCAACCGTTTGATTATAATCCAACATAACCATGATAAATTGTTAATCACTGAGGTAAATTTAGCAGTCAAATACTCAAGTGGATCTCAGTTACAATATTTAATTTGGTGATAAGAAATTCACCATTCACAAAATCACTACGAAACTTCCGTTTAATATAGGATCGATTGATTAGAAACCTATATATACTAGTGCTTGTCTAGCTTCACTAGTTTTCATGATATATTATATGTTTACATTTGTTCATTGCTATAAACGGCGTATTAAGTGCTTACTAATTCTAACTAAGAATCATCGTTTTATACCCATAAGATCCAACATTTTTCACTTATGCCATATCATCTACGCCCTCATCATCCATCCAATTTTATTCTAACTTCTTATTTATTATGATCGGATGACTCATATTTGTCATGTTTTATCTCCTAATTAATCTAAGAGATGACATATGATTGTATTTTTTTGGGTATAAATTTCATGCGGCTAATCGTGTTGTTTTAGTATATTTAGTTTTTATGGTTTTATTATATATGCCTAAAATTTACTTCTATAAGATTTTCTTTTATAGATATTATTATTTTAAAGTTTTAATTTATTCTGAAATAGATATTTCTTTTTTTGAAATGAGAAGAATACTTCTATTATATAGTAATAGCATTTGAAGACTTCGAGAGCTAATGATCTTAATTACATGGTAGAAATCTCTGTATTTCAAAATAGTTTAGTAACTGAAATGATTAGATTGTATATATATACATTTAGTTCAAGAGATATAGAGGAAAAGAGGATTAATTCTCTAAAAAAAACAAGGAATAGAGGAATTGCATGCGTTGGATCATAGAATGACGAACAGACTGGAATTAAATGTAATTAGAGAATCATAAAATGGATAAATTAATTTGACAGTCAGACAGCTCCTTAATTCCAATTAATTTAAGCTCATTAATTCCAGTAAAGTAGACAATTTTATAATAGAAAGAGGTTATAATTGATCAGGATTTAGGAATAAGATATTTGATTGGATTGAGAATAGATTCTTTTGGGTTTAAGCTATTCGGAATAGCTTATTTGGTGTTTGGTTGGGTTAGAATAACTAGAATAGTGAATCCAAACTTTTTGTTTTACTAAAATAAGTTATTCCTAAGAATTTTGATATTTGATTATTCTAATAAAACAAACAATAACTATTTTTAATTTAGCTATTCTAACTTATTCTATTCTGTAACAAAACATACCCTTATTCTATGACTGCTGTCATTCAAGAGGCCCACAAATAGAATTATGTAGAATTTACTTAGTTTTATTTTAAAATGTGCACCTCGCCCCTACACCATATATAGATAGAGAATTAGAGAGAGAGACAAGTTATATTGGGAACTTAAAGAACTTAATTGTATTAATTGTTTGTATATAGTTATATATATATATATATGGCCTATTGTACTTCGCGAAGTAAAACCCCCGTTTACTTCACACTCATATTTTTATTTTGAAAATTCAAACAACCGGTCTGAACCGTTCAACATGTTCTAAATATTGAAATATGCTTGGAGACTAAATTTTACATTTTTTGGAATTTTTTTACTATTTATTAAGCCACTTTGAAAATCGCTGATCCACTGTGAACAGTAAAAAAACAGTAAAATTTTCTGGACCACCGGATCAGCGATTTTCAAAGTGGCTTAATAAATAGTAAAAAAATTCCAAAAAATGTAAAATTTAGTCTCCAAGCACATTTCAATATTTAGAACATGTTGAACGGTTCGGATCGGTTGTTTGGATTTTCAAAATGACAAAATATGACCCGAAGTAAACGGGGGTTTTACTTCGCGAAGTACAATAGCCCATCTATATATATATAGAGAGAGAGAGAGAGAGAGAGAGAGAGAGTGGCTAATATACAAACGTTTGTTCCTGGACTCAGGAACAAACGATTTGGTTCTCCGATTTTCAAAGTCCAAACAGTCAATCCAAACCGTTAGATATTCAATCTATATTAAAATGTGCTTGCAGAACAAATTTTACATTTTTTGGAATTTTTTTACTATTTATTAAGCTGGTTTGAAAACCGCTGTTTTTATTAAATTTCTGCAGCATTGAAAAACAGCGGTTTTCAAACCAACTTAATAAATAGTAAAAAAAATTCAAAAAATGTAAAATTTGGTCTGCAAGCACATTTTAATATATATTGAATATCTAACGGTTTGGATCGACTGTTTGGACTTTGAAAATCGGAGAACCAAATCGTTTGTTACTGAATCCAGGAACAAACATTTGTATATTAGCCATTCTATATATATATATATATATATATTAAACAAGTCAACTTGCAAAAAACGGAAAGTTTGTACAGCAAGTCTCAGCCCTGGCGAACTATTTATATATAGATCGGCCACCTCATTGAATAGTAAACATCATTATCTTTTAATATCTAGATATCATTGAATAGTAGTATTTTAGCGTCTGGATACCAATGGTCACTTTTCTTGAAAGAGATCGATCTCGGCCTCGTGCGCTCCTTCAATTGCGACAAGCAATATATCAAAAAGCTATCTAGATCTGAGTGCATGCATTGCTGGTTTTAGATTATTTAAACAATTCAATGAATTTGTCTAATTTTATATAAAATATAAGCAAAAGGACAGTAAGCAGTAAACGAATCGAGTAGCTAGGTGTGATGTTGACGTGCTTATCACTTTTAGATTTCACCCGTGTCTTTCTTGACATGTTTTTATATGAATTATACATTAGAATGTTTGTATATTAATTATATTTGGTCTAAAATAATTCAGACAACATTACTTATTTTTGAGGAAATTTCATGCATACCTCCAAAAATCTCGAAATTACATAGAGGGTGAAATTCGTACATTTTTTCCCTCACATTTCTTGAAAAATTGTTAAACGGAAAAAGAAAAAAAAAATAGAGGATGAAATTAGAGACACATGTCAAAGTTTTTTATTTTATATTCAAAAGTAGATGATAAATTCGGGAATTTTTGTTGCCACATTTAAAAAAAAAATGGGAAAATGAAAAAAGAAAAAGTTTGTCCGTCCCGAAATTTTTAAGACGCATATATGTGTTTGATAATTTTGTTATTTCATTCTAATGATATTTCATTTTTTGATCCATTCATTGTACATGCAACAACAAGTAATATTCAGACACATGTACGTGTTTATGTTCAAGTGCTCATTATATACCTGAATTTGAAATAGATAACAACAATTACAAAATTAGGTAAATTTTGTAATACATGAAAAAAAAAAAAAAACCACGACACATGCTTCCAGATGTTATTTGTGAACATGCACATGCAAAAATAGATTTAAGTTAATTTAAAAAAAATAGATTTAAGTTTAATTATTAAAAAGAAGATATGACAATAAATATCTTAACATTTGAAACTTTAATTTTAAAAATAACTAATGATTATCAACTATCATGTGTTCTTTCTTTATTATTAATTTTGAAAATCGGAGGAAAAGGAAAAAAAAATAAATAAATAAAATCGAAATGACAGCGCGAGGATAAGTATAGCTGGCAGCCTGGCAATGACATAGAGAACAATGCAGAAAGTACCAAAAGTACGAAACAGGATTTGATAGAAAGCAGCAGGGCAGGAAAAGCACGTGTCAAGTTGGGGGCCCATGCAACCCAAGAGCAACGGCGTCACTCTCATTTAGACACCAGCTCGTGTCTGTACCGGGCCTGGCTTCATGTGGGCCGTTGAAAAAAAAAGCCCCGACTGGGTCAATGGGTCGTAACTGAAGCGACGTCTGCATCAATTAACAAAAAGAAAATGAGGAGGCTAATTAACAAGCATTAGTACTACAATTGGGTCCCACCACGATTTTCTCGTCGACGAAAATCTCCGTATGTAGTTCTGTTCCTCCCGTTAACTGAATTATTTTATTTGTTTATGCCCAATCACTATTCATGCGAGATCGAAGTAGGTCAGATCTATTTTTGATTCGATGGTTCCAGGACTGTCTGATCCGTTGTAAAACTATAGTGTGTATGGAAATTGATCTGAGTATATACAAATATTAAAGTAGAGTGAACGGATCTTAAAGGATAGGACGGTTTTGAAGCCCATCAAATATGAAGTAGGTCCGAGTAACGCTATCAGACCTACTCCGCAGTCGTTCCATACACAAAAAACATGCTCAATTTATGTATGGTAAGGTTCGGGAATAGGTATCTCATATTTTGCGCGACTTATTGAAAAATCTCAACCGTTCAAATACATTATGCACGAATCTCAAAGCTTAAATACGTCCTACGCTCTCCCCGAAAAGGCACTGGACACGTCGTCACGCAAAACATGAGATATCTCATAGGATACGCACTCACGATTCGGTGAGATTGAGGCATGCATTTTTTTTTTGGAAGTAAAAAAATTGAGCTGTCTTCTTCTTAAAAGTAGTAAGTTCTAACATTGGAAAATCAATCCAAGATATTCCGTACGAATCCTACCCCAATCCAAGATATTCCGTAATAGTAACTGGACCTAACAAATCTGACAGGACGGCTGCGTTTTAGTTAAAATTAAATAGGGTTGAATTAACCTCTGATTTTTAACGATTACTGTATTGGTTTTGGATGTGATTGTTTCGATATTTGTTTACGAATTTTCTTGAATTTTAGACCGTTCTGGATACATATAATATCCCGAAGAAATAGTAAGTTTCACGAGCTGTTAATTGTATAGCTTTCTCCAAGATGCATTTATGTGTTATGTATTAGATAACATTTTTTTTTGTTTTATTAGTATTTAACTAAATGTCACGTTGTTACCAACTATCAACTATGTGCATAGTTCAATCATCCCTCCCCAACCCCGTTCAGTCAACTATTAGAATGAGAGTATCCCTCAGCACCCCTTCATGCACCGTCCTGTTATAACATAGCTGACGTGTCATCGTTGCAACGACATCTTTATATAATATTATCTTGAGCTTGCCACGTCAGTGACAATACAGCATATCTGACCAGTTGTGTCAGCAATTTTGGTACCGGCGGCCAGAAGGGCTAGATGGACCGAAATTAAATACAGTAATTTAAGACGGGTGTCATATAGTCTCATATCAAATCGGTCTAAAAATACAAGTAAAGGTTGCATTTGTTGGATAGAATTTATAAAATTCGGATAGTTGAATAAATTAATAAATCAAGTAAAACATGATAATATCCAGATCATGTACGAGACACTGTCTTTGAACGTATTCCGTTTTATTGTACAAGATGAAACTACAACAAAGATAATCAGATATTGTCGCCCCTTAGATACGTCATAGAAGCGACTGACAATAATTCTGTAATATTCAGCAGCTGATCAGATTAATAATCAGTTGGTGATAAAACAAAAAGTGGGGAATCAATAAAAATTGATTAATCTCATGTGAAAGTAAATCAGAGGAGATTTTATTTTATTTCATTCTCTAATACAATACAGAGAAAGGGAATCTCTTAATTGAGAGGGAGTCGTTTATTTTTCGGATACAAAACTGAGAGAGATAGATTAATAATTATCAGAGAGTGAGAGGTCAGGCGCCCCTTTATGACAAACGTTTCTATTGTATAATTTATTAACGATAATTCAAGATATAAGGATTAAGAAAAGAGAGAATTTCTTATATTGATATTGTGTATATAAGTACAATCAGTGTAATAAAATGAGGTCTATGCGGCCACATATGCGTATTCAGTTCCGATCCGCATAGAAAACCAAGATGCGGTTTATTATGCAGTTCTAAATCGGATCTGAAAATTTAATAAAATAAAACTCAATTCTAATTGGATCCGAATAATTTTATTTAACAGAAACAGATCATATACCCGGTAATGACCGAAATACAATCCTTATTCTCATTCGGACAAGGTCAAGTCGAGTACGTTTTAATTTCCCTCAACTGCTTGCTTTTATAGACTCTGGAGAGATACTGTTTTTTTAGTTAGAAGAGGTGGGACTAAAGAAGAAACTCTGCACAGATTCTCATCCGGACGGTTTTTTCTTTCTCCTGCGCAGATTTGCAATTTAGGTGGGCTGACTGGGCCGCTGGGCTTGTATCAAATTCAACCATTATTTAATTAATAAAATATTTAAGTTGAAGAACAGTGCCTCTGCCGCATATAACATCAATTTGTCGTACATCTTTTGATTGATTTATTTATCCATTATTTTAATTACCCATTTATTTACCCATTATTTTATATATGTCATTTAAGATTTGTAATATTATAATTTACCTATTATTTAATCACTAAATTGCAAATGAATACTTGTAATAGTATAATTTATTTAATAACTTCCCCATATATAAGTCCGTATAAAAATCCGCATATGCGGCCGTATACCATATATGCGGTATGCGGTGGCCTTCAGCATACCGCATGAAAACCGCATTTTATAACCTTGAGTACAATGATGTGACACCTATTTGTAATCTTGATTAAGATACAATCTTAAACAACTCCATTAATTATCTCCTATTTATCACCATTATTGTACTAATCAACTCTTACAATTTGCACCCACTATTATCTCCAATACAAGCTATGTGATCCTTTATTACAAGAAGTAAACAATAATTAGGAAGTACTTAATTAGTGTTTACTTCTTGTAATAAAGGATTTCCTAATTATTGTTTACTTCTTGTAATACAATCTATGTTGAAGTAAACAATATGTGATGAGTGAGGCTACGGTGCTATGCATAGCACGGATGGGGTCCGTGCTACGGCTCAAAATTTGACTTTTCAAAATCCTAACGGTCGATCCGAACCGTTCAACATGATTATAAAATGAATATGTACTTGCAAACCAAATTTTACATTTTTTCGAATTTTTTTACTATTTTTTTAGATAGGCTGTTTTTGGATGGTCTAGAATGTTCAGATCAAGTGATTTTCGAAAAAATAGTAAAAAAATTAGAAAAAATGTAAAATTTGGTTTGCATGTACATATTCATTTTATAATTATGTTGAACGGTTCGGATCGACCGTTAGGATTTTAAAAAGTCAAATTTTGAGCCGTAGCACAGACCCCATCCGTGCTATGCATAGCACCGTAGCCTCACTCATATGTGATCATTTGTAATAAAGAATTTCCTAATTATTGTTTACTTCTTGTAATACATTTGTAGCAGTCCAAATGATCCTTTACTGAAACCTTCAACCATATACTCGCAATGAAGTTTTTAATTCTAGTACTTTTAATATTACTGTAGTTAAGAGGTTTTACAATATAGCAGCATTTATGAAACCCTAAATAGGACCTTTTATTTCCTATATACCATCAGAACTATAGGGCCCATTAGATCGACGTGTAGTGGACTAATTGATCTATAGATGTTCTTACCTTGTCAAAACATGGGCACAAAATGAATTTCCTAAATTATCCCAAGCACACTGTAGTATACTGTCAGCCAATAGAGACAAATTTGCCAAAATATGGAAGAATAAACCTCAATTATCGACAACTGTTGAAACAATATGAATTACTTCAGCTTTTGAGCTAACCCTTGAAAAATAATATAAAATAACGCAAAGCTCAAGTTCCACCGATGAATGCAAACAAGAATAAAGTTGTACATACTAAACCATGTACAATTTATTATATGATCATTCAAAGTCTTACAGATCCTTGGCTTGATTGACCTGATCTTTCTGGCGCCACCAGTTCACTAGAAAGGAGTCTATTACAATCTGCAATTAAGTAATTTAAGTGAGATTAAATTTATCCTTATCAATATAAGTTGAGAAAATGTTTCAAAAAACCTGATTAATATGGGAAGCGATGCATGGGAGAACTAGCAGCCCAGATTCACCAAGGGCCCCACCCAGTTGATCAACTACTGCTACCATCACTGGCAGAGTTTTCTACAGTTATGTAAAGTTTAATTAATTTACCAACCATTTGAAATTTGCAATGTAGATTAAACCAAAATTACCTGGCTAGCAACTAGAATGACAGCACGAGTGTACTCTTTCTTTGCAAAGACGGAATCTTTGCCGCCTCCTGAGGCCGCCAACAGGATACGCAGTGCAATAGCATTTGCAATTAGCAATGTAACATGTAAAACTCTGCATTGACATATAAATTGTTTATTAGCAAAGAACAAACAACCATTATAAATATAATTTAGATGAATAAAAATGAGCACTTGCAATTGATTCTTCATATTTAATTCAAAATTGCAACTTCTTAAAGAACGATGAGCTAATTCAAATTCAAAGTCCAATCATCTTGTAACTGCTGACTTGCTTTTTGTACCTTTTTCATCATTCTAATATAAAAGGTTGAGTGCTTGAAATTATCTCAAACATATTAGGTCATATTTGCAAAATAGATAGGTGTTGCCAATAAGAGAAAGTAGAAAGTGAAATAAGCAAGAAAGAAATTCTCCATTTTGAAAATTATTATATAATCAGTATCTGATAAAACCATACACTCCAACAAAAACAGCAAGCACAAAAGCTTCGGCCTTGACACTTAGAAGCAACGATCTTGATTTGCTTACTTGCATCCAAGGTACCTGTTGTACCAGAAAAGCAGTTTTCCCAGTGATGGAACATTTGTTGCCAATAGATAATATTGCAATAAAAAAAAAATTGGGTCATGATTAATTCATTTGTCGAATCAAAATTTTAAGTTACGAGTCATACTAGACTAAGTAGAAGAGCACTAATTACTGAAAACGACTTGCGGTTCTTGTCAACAAACTCTGCAACACCTGAAGACGTGGAAATAACAATCCTCTTTAACATTACATAAGTGCAAATAAAAAACATTGTAACAATCGATGAGATATTTAAATGACTCACCACTTGAGGCTTCTCGTAAGATCTAGCGAGACAATATGAACTAACGTGGTTAGTGCCCGAACATTGTATAAATACTCGTAATTGACAAAGTAGTATATATAAGAGAGAATATGCGCACCTTTCCAAGAACAAGTGGTATAAGAAGAGTGCTTACGAGGCTTTTGAACAACTGTTCTGTAGGGAGCGACACACCAGCTCCTGCACCTATGTATCTCGACAGGGAAAGAGGTACCTATAATTAAGAGATGTTTTACAAAGTTACATCATGACATATTCCATAAAGTAGCCTACATTTTAGGTATCAGCAAAAGGCCCCCTGCATCATTAAATAAATTCATAAAAATGGACTTTTATATTTAGGTAGACTTTAACACCATCATTTAACTTCATTCGCATTGTTAAGACTAACACATAACAGAACTTTAAAGATTACATTAATATAAACAGAATAACAAACATGGACAATATTTTTAAAACTCAAAAATCATATAGGATAATTTATCATAAAATAAATAAAATAATAATCACAAAAGTAAGATCTAACTGGGAGAGGAGTTGTGTTTAAAAAATAATGATGTTGTATACTTTTAATCCTTCTTCTTCTTTCATTTTTATTTATATTTTTTTTGAACAAGCACCTCTACACTTAGCATTTGCAGATGTTTTAATCCTTATCTAACTCTCCCTATCAAATGTAACCCAAAATTGGCGCCGGACACCTTTGTATTATTTTAATCCTGATTAAGTTTATTCATTGTTGCATCCTTCTCAGTCAGTCCATCAGCCGATGTTAACTAAAATTAACAGGGTCAAAAGGAATCTAAAATGAAAGACTTATAGGGGCCATTTTGCAAATACAGGAAAACAAATGCAACCGTGACAGTTGAATCATACCACCTTGGCAGCCTCTGCAAGATTTTCAAAAAAGACAGTTGAATCGTAGAAATGAATATTTCCTTGTACTAATATAAGGCAACAGGAAACTCACAATCATAATTCCTAACAAGTTAGAAACAACAGTCATTGCAAGAGCAAGAGCAGAGCTACCACCTACAAGCTGCATCATTTGTACTAATTAGTATCATTTAGTAGGATTTTTAACAATGAGAAAAATACAAATATAGTTTGAAACTTTGAAAAATCATACCTGAGTTAATGTGACCCCACTTGACAGAGTTGTTGGCATACATGAGAATATAGCCACCCCTATCAAGCAACTCTAATGTCAAGATAAACTAAAGTGGTACACTTAATATAACCACTTGAAAAGGAACACAATAGAAACTCAAAATAAAAAAATAAAAATAAAATATCAATCCATTGTACTCATAGCATACCGGTGACAAATTCAGGAGGTACCAATTGAACTTGCATGATCAATCTTGAGAATAGAGGTGTCAAAAGTAGAATTGAGCTCTGCAAGTTCGACAAGATCACACAATTTCATGAATAAATCCAAAAGTGAACTAGTTCATATTATGCAATTTACCACTATCAACTTTACAGACAGAGATTCCTTTGTTTTTCCTTCTTTTTTTTATTTGCTTAGTATTTGAGGAAGAAGAGGGGAACTTACAAGACCAAAAGTCCCGCAGGCCAGGCTTCTGTAGCTGCACTGAGTTCCTTGGTTCTCAAAACAAGTCCTGGATTAAGTAAAACCGCATGGGGAGTACAGAATAGGTGATGAAAAGAAAATAAATCTGCAAATCAATGCATACCAGAAATAAAGAAAATGCCAAAGGTGCTGAATTTTGAGAAGGAATACTTATGTGCCAGGCATCCAGGAGTTGGATTCAACAGACCAACTATTACACCCCCCACCAAAGCTTCAACAAAGAAAAGAAAAAATATTACTTCAGTGCAACATTAACAAAAAGGGGGGATTTCATGTATACCCCTCAAAAACCTTGAAATCACATATTTGCTTCTCTAAAATTATAATATCATATTTACCCCTCTAAATAAAATAAAAAACTCACGAAATTACCCAATTTATTGTCTTTTCTATTAAAATTCATTTTAAATTTATAAAGTTCCCATTTTACCCTTTATTAAATAATAATAATACGTAGTATGCATAAGAAAAATGAAAAAAATGTCCAGTTTTCTAATTGGTCAGTTTTTTAGGACAAATGATTAATTTCTCTATTTGACAAGATTGGTGTCCTCGTACTGAGGACTGATTCTAGAGAGGGGAAGATATACCTAAAGGAAGGAAGTTGGCTTCCAAGAATTTCAAGAGGAGGTTTCCCAATTGAGAAACTCCTCCTTTATTTGCAAATTCAGAGTGATCATTATTCTCACTTCCTTCTGCCTAAAATACAGAATGCGACACACAAATATTTAATTTTACTGTGTATTATTAAATTTAAGTATTGCAGTATTCAGTTCTAATCAAGTCGTTCTCTTGATCTAGATGAACCTGTGATGGATGCCGACATGTCTGTAGGAGAGAACCAAAACCTCTACACTCTCTGATAGCAATAGTAATCGAACATACTCAAAATTTCTTCTAAGTGAAAAGCAGTCACCTGACCGGACACTCCAGTGGCACTCAAAGGACGAAGAAAGGGCCGAGGTTGAATGTATAAGAGCGAAGAGGCGCCAGAGAAGCCATGGAGATTTCTGGGGAGAAGATGAAGTGGTCGAGGCAGATAAACTCTTTTGACGGCCGCGGCGGGAGGTTTGAATCTTCGTACAGCGCGAATTTGATGAGTGGTTGCAACGGTGGCCATAGCAGCTCGCTCAGCCAGAGCATCGCAGTGAAGGCTGCGGAGAGAAAGGGTAATATTAACGGGCCGGATCAGAATTAGTTCGTACCCGTTTGTTATCGGGCTCATGTGGGCTCATAAGTACATAAAGGCCCAATAGTTTTATTCTTCTTTTCAGGCCCATTTATTTTGTTCTTTTCCGGCTTCTTTTCTTCCTACCCGAACCCGGAACCCCACAGACGAATTCATATCACCCATCTATCTTATAGTATTAATTTTAGATGTTGGATTACTGTTCACCTTAACATCTATTGTCTGAGGACGGAGTAGGTTCGATGTCCATCGGACCTACTTTTAGGTTCAACGAGTACGATGACCGTTTGATCTAATTCAAGATTTGTGCGCACGAACATTGAAACAAATGCGCACGCATTTTAAAGCATTCCGCACGATATTAAATCAAATCAACGATGATTAAAGCCATCGAACCAGAGTAGGTCCGATGCCCATCGGACCTACTTTGAAGTGCTATTGTCTGTTCTGTTCGATTCTTATCTCACGGTTGAAATTCTCGCGCTTATATCTCTCCCGTAGACGCTACGTATCTCTTTGCTCTCCCCGTCAAGTCGACAGCTGTTTGCGCCTCGCATTATCTGCTTTGTATCCGCCTGACCGTCTTCTTCCTTGTCCTATTCGTCCTCCACTTCTCCCTTCTTCTCCTCTCTTCGACGCCTTCTCCTTCCTATCCTTGTCCTCTCTCCCACGACCTTCTCCTCCTCCACTGGCCTCCTTCCACCCTTTTGATACTATGACATTCAGCCAGTTATAACAGTGTTGTAGGTCAGAACATTAAATGTCTGCCCTTTTGATACTATGACATTCTTATTGTCCTTAACTTTGTTAACACAGAATTGGAAAATAGTTTGACAGATGTATTCCATGGTAATTAGCAATTGATTATACAATTTTTAATGATTATTTAATTAAGAGGAACTACTTAATAGTGAGTTGTAACATGCATGCATTCTTCTTTAGCTACTTTCTCAAATTCAAATATTCAGTTCAATATGTTTACAAAATCCAATGCCTTCTGAATGTCACTTTTCTCGCATAGCCCTTCTAAAAGAGTGTTATAGGTCATGGCATTAGGTTCATGCTGTTTGGAAGTCATCACATTCAGAAAATCTGGTGCCTTCTCAGTTTCAATTTTGTTTGACAACCCATTTATACCCTTTACGAATCATGTAATGTACAAACTCCGTAATAACTTAATTTCTGAGATCAGGTATACAATTTGGGTACCTTTGCTTAGTTTTATACTGGTTTCAATAGAAATCGATGGAATTATTTCCACTATTGATAAAAAAAAGTATATAATGTACAAAGTCCAATGCCCTCTCGAGTCTCAACTTCACCTTACTTGCATGGCCCACCTAAAAGAGTGTTGCAGCTGCCAACATTAGGATCATGCCCTTTGGAAATAATGACATTTAGAAAATCTGATGTTTTTTAGTTTTACCTCAGTTTCAGTTGCTTTTAATTTTGAAGACGCTCATTTATTTTCAAGAATGTAATGTTGATGCTCAATATAGGGACCGTATAATGTTGTAAATTCCAAGCCTTATTATTTCCACCATTCTTGCACTACCCATTTATAACAGTGCTATAGGTCATGACATTAGGATAATGCCTTTTGGAAATCAAGTTATCTAGAAAATCCATGCAAGCTTTAATCTAGGTTTCCAGTACCCAACAGTAGGATAGAAACATTGCATTCATGACCAAGTAAACAACTCTCTCTCACAACTTCTAAGGTTTTTTTTTTTTTACCAAAAGCCACCTCAACTTCTTAATCTCTTTTAGTTTCAGTTCAGTTTTCTGTTATTCTCCCCTCCCATCCAAGTTTGTGGTTTATGAAAAAAAAAAAAGTAGTGCACCTTAACACTGACAGATAGAAGTGTTGTTGAATTGTTACGGTACTTATTTAATTAGCAGAGTTCATCTTATGCACATCATATATATAACAGTAGTGTAGGTCACGACATCAGCCTCCTGCCCTTTGGAAATCATGACATCTTCATGTTTTTTTTAATTATGTCGATAAGTAATTGAAGAATGGTTAAACATATGTGGTCTATGCTATTTCATAATTGATTATGCCGAAATTTTTATTTATAACATTTAAAAAAAAAAAAAAAATCAAATAACCATCGTTTGGTGGGATTTAGATTTTTAGCACGGCCGCACCGGCATTCTGCGGACCCATTTTAGCGGGGCCGCAGAATGCCGATGCGGACCCTTAAATGGGTTCGCAAAATGCCGGTGCGGACCCCTGAGAAGTTATATAAGGGGTCTGCTGTTTTCATTTTTTGTATCAATTCAAGGAAATTTCAATCCCTCCGATCTCGGGTAAGTTTGCTTCTTCTTTTCTAGTTTTAATTTTTAGTGTAGAGTAGTAATTAGATTTAGGTTAGGGTTTAGGTTTAGAATTTAGATTTAGGGTTTAGAATTAGAATTGTACCAAAATTTAAATAGAATTGTACCAAAATTTAAATAGAATTGTACCAAAATTTAAATAGACTTGTACCAAAATTTAAGTAGGTTTATTATACAAAATTTTTTGTTTGAGTTAAATTAGACTTGTACCAAAATTGAACTAGATTTATTTCACCAAAATTAATTATTTGAGCACCAACATTAAACTGGACTTATACCAAAACTCTCATATTTGATCAAAAATTATCAAATACAACATGGCATCCAGTAGAAATATACCGTCTTCCAGTAGGATTGTACCTTATTCCAATAGAGGTAACACTACAGCAAAATATAGTATCAGCGACCAGTGCATTCGTCGGTCGCTGAAAATTTTTCTCTCCCAAAAGAAAAAGAAAAACAAATTGGTTTCGGCGACCACACCTTCAGCGACTGGCGCCCACGCCTTTCAGCGACCGATTTGGGTCGCTGAAGGGTGCCCCCTCAAAACCCGCCAAGTTTTTTTCCTTGCCGCCCAAAGCCGCGCCATTTCTAGGTTTAGACAAAAAAATACCCTTCTCTACTTTTTTTCCCGCTGCCGCTGCCGCTTCTCTGCCGCCCGACCCCCGCCACTCTAGGTGTTCAACCTCCGCCACTTTGAGGTGCCCGACCCCGCCACTTCTCTGCCGCCAAGTCTCTCTGTCTCTCTTTCTCGGCAAGTCTCTCTCTTTGTCTCTCTCTCTCTCCCGGAAAAAATATCTAAGTAAATGGAAAATTTGGAATTTTCAATTTGAGATGACAGAAATTTTAGGTATTTTCAATTTCAGATCTGTATTTATTGCTTGATTTATTTTTAGCGAATTTGTTGCCGGAGGTGGCGGTATGCGACCAGGCCTTGATTCTCAATACCGGTTGAGGTTTGGACCTGATTTCATCAATTTTTTTGTTGTTTTCTTCAATTGTTTAGTCATTCAGCATCGCCTTTGGGGCATTAAAGCTTTATGTAGTATCAATTTCACATTTTGCAGAGGTTTGGGCATGACTTTGGTTTATACATCTCGGTTTGGTATTGATTTGACAGTGGTATATGGTACTTTAGTCAGGGAATAGATTTAGAGGTTGAGATATCTTTACTTGAGTGAATTAGAGAGTATCAAGGTTGTAAAGGGTCAGTTTTGGGTATGGTGTTTGAACTTGGGTCATGAGGTTCATATTACCTTGATCTTAATTTTTATATTTCTCATAAATTTTGTTGATAAGCATGTATGGTTTTTGTACTGTACTTGTAATATGATATCTTAACAGTAATTATGTGAAGTTTCATGATTTTTGTCTTTTTATTTATATTTTTAAAGATGCCAAATATGCAGAGGGGCATAAAGGTCATATATATATTTTAATATGCTGTTTTTTGTATTTAAAGGTCCAAATTGAAAAATAGCTAGAAAATAGCAGAAAAATCAGAAAAACGCAAAGTTTAAGTCTAAATTGATTGTCTTTTTGTCCTTTACGTGTCTGTTCAAATGAATTTTTTATTTGAGTTTTGAATCAGCCTGCACTGGCTGATCTGTACCAGTATGCCATTCAGGGTATTTTTAACATTTGCATGGTACCAGTGGGTACTTGTTTTGGCTTAATTTGAATTTTATGCTGATACCAGTATGATATAGGCTAGAGTAACCTCATAGTGTACTATTTACAATTCCATAGATCAATAAAGACACTGATTTCATGTTTTACTTTACCAGCACTATGCCAATTATGCATAAATGACCTTATATTGTCATGGTACCAGCTTTGCCGGTCCTGTGCTGGATTCCCTGCGCTCGAACCCTGCTGTTTGAGGATTGTGTCTTGTTTTCCTTTGCGTACCAGTACCAGACCATACTGGTACTGATCTTCTTGTTTGACCCAACACTTTTAATACTCAACCCAAATCTGATAGAATATGTATACTAAGTTATTGTCTTTTTCTATGGTTATTGCTGATTTACTAAGTTGATCATTGTAGGATTGGTTAGATCACCTGTGTCAGCTACTCTAGCCACAAATTGGGTTTATAGGCTTTTTGTTACTTGGAGCATTTTATACAACTATTCTGAGGTATGATTTCCTGTTAAAATCAGGCTAAGAAAAAAAATACAAACTCAATGATGAAATTCTCTTTTCTGATTGGCTTCTATACCTTTTGGTTGTATAGACAATGACTCATGTTCTGGTTAGCTCTCTTGTTATTAGTTGGTCACTTGCTGAGTTAAATTTTCTCAAAATATAAAAAAATAGGGGAAAAAAAAAATAGAGGACCATTATAGTTTTATGTTAATTGATAATAACTTTCTATGCAGATAATCATGAGAGCAGCTTGGGTTCGATGGGCGCTCTGACCGTCCGATCTTTAAGACGCACGCCAGAACTTTCGCGTCTGTTTTAATTTACGTGCGCACCAATCTTCAAGCGTATCGGATGGTCAGAGATCCCATCGAACCCACTTTGGGTCCGATGGGCATCGGACCCAAGCTGCTCGATGCCCATCGGACCCAAGCTGCTCGATAATCATATACTCTTTTTTTGGTATGAAAGAGGCTCTTGGCTTTACTCATGTTTTCACCACAGGCATCAGAAAAATACTGCTTAAGGATGCCAAACAAGCCGAACTTCTCCTTTGATTATTACTTTGCATCAATTGGTGTACTTGGAATCTATCTCCCAAGTTCGTTTCTAATATTGTATTTATATTTGATAGATAGAGTTTCCAGCTTTATCATGTTCTATTTGTATTGTGATTCTTGCATTCTTTTATATTTATATAGGTGCCCGCACATGTACACGTATATGCTTGGGCAAAGAAAGAAGGATCTCTCCAAATTAAAGGCTGCATAAACATTATTTCATATAGTAACTTGGTTGTATGTGGAGTTGATTAAAATTCGCATGTTTTAAGCCTTAGTAGGGAAATATTAATACTTGGAGTAAACTCGAAATCCCAAGGTTTGCTGTATTTGAGGAGAATTTGATGTCATTACAAATCTGTACTATCTTTAAGATAAATTAGAAGAGCATAAAAAACCTTAGCTAAGACTCAAAGCTGACTTCATAATTGAAAATTCGAATGAGAAAATTAGCCAAAATATGAAACTTTTAACATTTCAACAGCTAATTTTACTCCATCGGGCAGAAACTTTCAAATCCCACGGGAACGCGTGGCCGGCACTTGACTAGTAAAATAAATGGTGCAAATTTAAATAATAAAAAAAAATTCAAAAATCTGATAGAAGACTTTCAGCGACCGGTTTTAAGTATCAGCGACCATTTCTTTGGTCGCAGATACCTTTCTCTAACGTCAGAAAAAATAACAGCGATGAAAAAAAGTGGTCGCAAAAACAGTATCAGCGACCGGATGAAGACTTTCTGCGACCGGTGACGTCATCAGAAGAGTATCTGCGACAATGCTTACAGCGATCGGGATTTCAGCAACCAGAATCAGCTTTCTGCGACCGAAATACCGGTCGCAGAAACTCTTTTCTGCTGTAGTGTAAACAACATGGCCCTACAGCCACATCGTACGAGATGTCTCAGTACATCGAGAGTGCGCTCGCAGATGTTCCGGGTATCCGGAGTCGCACTGATAGGGTCAGCGACTTTTTGTGGTACCCAAATGCGGAACATCGGATTTTAGAGGTTGTCATTGGGGTAAGTTATAAATTTGTCATATTTATAAAATATTAATAACCTTAAGTTTTTTTGTATATGAATTTGATCTGATTTTGTAATTAAATGCAGGGTTTGGATACGGTTACAGCTCGTCACAACCGCATGTGGCTACGGTACCAGCCGGCGTACGGGGGGACATTACGCACGATGGAATTGTACCAGCTATCCCAGATGGCCGAGGAGAATGCTAATGAGGGTTTTTCTTCCGGCCTCGTTGAGCGATGGCGTCCCGAGACGGACACCTTTCATCTCTCCCATGCTGAGATGACAGTCACCCTACAGGACGTCAGTTGTCTGTGGGGTATGACTATTATCGGGGAGCCGGTGATGGGCGTCGAGTATGGAGACTTCCGTGCATTGTGCTTGGAGCTGTTGGGTATCTCGCACGAGGAGCTCCAGAAAGAGAAGAAGAGAGGTGAGAAGACCGTGGTCTCGCCCAGCAACATCAGCTTGTCAAAGTTGCGGGCAAAATTCAAGGATTATCCGGATCGACCAGATCAGGTATTTAATTCATACAGACCTTAAAGAGATTGGTACCAGGATCATGGCGCGTACACCATATTTCTGGAGGGGTGTCTCGCCGATAACCCCCATGAGAGGGTACCGAAGCCGAGAGATCTGAGAGCACAGATTCATAGTATTATCCCCGCCGGCGCACCGTTCGCAGCCACGGTTTTTTTAATTTGAAGTTTCAAATTAAAAACTAAAAATTATTTACATTTGTACAACTTTTTCATAATTATTTTCATTTTCAGGCATTATATCTTGTCAAGAGTTGCGTCATAGAGGTTACGATGGCCGTGACCAGGGGATGGAAGAGGCTCGGGAAGGTCATCCTCAAGCACAATATACCCGAGGTGTGCCAGTGTGGGTACAGGGCGCATCTCAACTCTCTACTGAGCGCTGGCTTAGGCGGTGTTGATGCGGTTGATGACATATCCGACTAGCCCGATGTCTACGTCATGTACATTGGTGATGAGGACATGTTCGCAGCCGTCCATGACGCTGAGACGGTCAGTTAGGCATTCGACCGAGGAGCCGAGTTGATGCGCCGAGCCACACATGAGGCCATGGGATCCCAGGCTAGGATGGATGCCGAGGTATAATCGTAATTAAAATACATAACTGTGATTTTTTTCAAATTCAAAACATTATCTAATTTGTAAGTTACTGCAGGGTGAGGACGAGGAGGAGGAGCCGCTGGACTTCAATATCTCCATTGATTTTGGCACAGAGGAGATGGACTGTATTCTCAGGGTTACGGTCCGACTCAGATGGTACATCCTGCCTATCAGCCAGGGTATGTTCAGACAGAGCCCATCCCGGAGTTCCCTGGACAGTCCTCACAGCAGGTATCGCACCCTTCCCTCCATGATGACCCCATTACCAGACATGCGTTTCTATTCACGCAGGCTGAGTCTGGACAGACCACGATTTTTGGTCCTGGAATCAAGCAGACATCCGAGGTTGAGGAGGTTCATCACGAGCCGGTTCAGTCTTGAATGTCCGGGCTGAGGACTCTACAAACTCAGCAGATACTGACGAGACGCCACTCTGCAGGCGGGGGTGAGGGTTTAGGAAGAAGAAGGCGAGGACGGTGTTTAGTCCTGAGCCGTAGACTTTCATTGGCTGAGCTGTTAGATGTTTTGCTATATTCTTGTTTGTAGTATTGTTAGATGTTTTGTCATATACTTATTTATTTCATTGATTAGTTTTTGTTTTTTTTGTTTTGTTGTTATTTATTTATTTTGTTGATTTCATTATCTCATCGTACACAAAAAAATTTCAAAGGAACAACATATCTAAAATATTTCCAACGAACGACGTATCTAAAATATTCCAAACGAACGACATATCTAAAATACGATACGATAAAAAATATATCAATTTAAACAACATTTCAAACTAAAATAAATAACAGGTTTAACAAGTTACAGATTTCAATTTTTTTATTTAAAAAATATGGGTCCGCACCGGCATATTGCGGACTCATTTAAGGGTCCGTATCGGCATTCTGCGGCCCTGCTGAAATGGGTCGCAGAATGCCGGTGCGGCCGTGCTAGAAATCTAAATCCCACCAAACGATGATTATTTGGTGTATTTTTTTTTTTAAATGTTATAAATAAAAATTTCGGTTGATTATGAAAGCATTCTCAAGCTTGGTTTTAGTTTAGAATTTTTTTTGTTTTTCTTAAAAATTGGAATTTAATGCCAATATTTCTTCTCCTTTGCCTGTTTAGTATGAAATTTGCCACCGTTAAACCTCTGATTTCAGTTGTGCTTCAGAAGCATTTTCAATTTTGCGCTTGAGTTTCTCTCTGCCTATCTCTATTTGTGCAGCGGTATATTACTTTTTTTTTAACAATTGCTTGACTGATCATATGTTATATATTATATTTAGTGTTATATATTATTTTTTAAAACCAATAAATAGACTTTATATATTCATGTCTTATACAATCTATTTTTATTGTTTTGCAGATAAAAGCTCTTGGATCTTGATTATACAGTCTATTTATTGGTTTTGCAGATAAAGCTCTTGGATCTTGGTTTTTAATCTGATGTTATAGAGTCTTGTCCCTTTGTGTATTATTCCTCTTCCAAACATAGCAACAGGCCAATATTTAAACTATTTCAGCTATACAATTTTTTAGCATATCCCAGAACAGTTTATTAATTTCTGTTCTATATAGTTTTTCTATGTAAACAATGTATGTACTTTTCTCTCTGCTGCAACAACCAGTGCCGAAGCAACGCGAGGCTGGCATCTAGTTTGTTACGACTACTTACGAGTTTATCGGGACTGTTGCGATCTGTTTAAGCACGAATATTAAAGTCCCCTTACATTCCAGGATTCTGATCGGACGGTCTGATCTAAAACAAAAAAATTGAGTTACTTCAGAGGATGCGGACTCACCGCAGACTCCACCTTTGTTTGGCGCGCACTCAAGTCACTGTGTCTCAGCTAGGGTTTTCAAATTCTCCTCTCCGTAGAAGCGCGCCTACCGTTGCCACGTGTCACACTCCCGCCACATCCGAGTATCCTGTCACCACTGGTTTGACTATGGAGATGCCACGTGTTCCTCGAATATCGTATAAAATCAGAGCTTACACCTGTGCTGTCGACGTGTTGAACCACGTGTTCCTCGAATGGTGTGCTGTCGACGTGTCAACACAAGCGCATCGCAGTAGAGCTGGGTAGCGTGCTCCAACGGCACGTGTTCAACTCTAAACAGGTGTCTTGCTATTGACATGACAATAAACTCTCCTTTATATTATGCTGTCTTATGCTGTCGATCTTTTCTACTGTTAAAGGAAAAGAAGACGGAGAGAGAATAATTTCGCTATGAAGGTTATCTTTCTCTACAAGTTTTATTAGACATTGTCTGAATGGCTGTTTTGGAGTAACTGATGTACTGACATGTTCTGATTATTTCTTATTTTAGGATCATGAGACGAGGTCGACGCCAGCTCATGCCTCCAGTGAGGAGGAAGGTGGAGTGGTAACAAGGTCAAGGACCAAGAAGCAAAAAACCAATGACCTGGACGAGAAGGAAGCAAAGGATATCACGGCTGAATTTGAAGAATTCTGCAAAGGCGTGCCCGATCACCTTACTGTCGTGGAGATGCGCAAGGTTCTCGAAGCTAACGACCAGGATCCTTCTGGACCCGATGATGCTGTCATCCCAAGAGTGTAATTTTGCATCCTACTTTTAGCATTTAAGATTACTTTCTTAATTTACTGAAAGTTTCATCATAGTGGATATAAGGGGGGGAGTGGGGCTGCACAGTTTTATATCCCAAAGGGTGTAATTTCCCCTTCATCATTTTCTCTTATAGTAATATTCTGGCCTAATGTTGACCAAACAATTACCCAATTTTTAGCTAATTACGGAGGTAGATTGTTTGTCTCAGGATTGATACATGACATCAAAGTCTGTTTCTTCTACGTGCCTTTTTTTTTTTATGACTTATAAGCTTATAATTTCTCTAACAGGGCAGATATGCTGTTTTATGGCCCTTTGGGAAAATGCCCCATATGCCAGGGTTATTTTGAGTTCAGAGTGAATAGATACATTTGTGGTGGAAATTACTCGGTATGGTCCAAGTGTCCTACATCCTCGAGAAATCCTCCCCGAAAAAATGACATGATTAAGATTCCAGAAGGAATTGCAGATGATCAAGTGCGAGAGGTGAATTTTTAAATTATGTGCTCTCTTTGGCACATTGGATTTGGAGATGCACTGGCACTGAGACGGATACTTTTTTTCTATTTTGTAGTGGATAAAGAAGCGCACCAAATATCCTCAGCGGGAATTATCAGAAAAACCTCTCAAGAATATGGTGATTTGCTTGTCTGGCCGGCTTTCTCGAAGACATGTAATTAGCTCTTGATATTGTCATATAGTTTCAAAATCTGTAATAATTCTTTCGATTGAGTCTAGTTGGAATGCTCTTTCGATTGAGTCTAGTTGGAATGTTTTCTAGGATTATTGGAGGCAAATGATCGAGAAATCTGGAGGCGAGGTTGCGAGAACATCTTTAGGTAAAGATATATTCTTATGTGTATAGCTTATGGTTTGCTAGATTATCTGCTATGTACTGACCTTTATGGATACATTTGTAGGTGTCGCATGTCTGGTTGTTCCTCCGGTTGAGGAGGGTGGCTCCAACAAGACAGTTGACGCATTGTAATGCCTCTAATCTTTATTCATATTTTCTTTATTGTGGAGTTCTAGAACTGCAGGCTTAGCGAAGTGGCGCGAGCCCTCTCTCTAAAAGATGCTGAGTTTGTACCGGGGCCCTTTAATCTTAATTAAAAAAAATGCGTGGCCCTTCAATCTTAATAAAAAAAAAAATTGTGGAGTTCTAACGTACTTGAAACTTTTGACAAAGTAATTGTGTTTGAAAATTAATTTTGCCTAATTTGTGCCATGAACAGGGAGGCTAATGTTCCAATAGTGAGCGAGCAATGGTTGATAGACAGCATTCAAAATAATGAAGTACAACCACTGGAATTTTATGATATGAAACCTTATCTTGTGCCTGCTGCCAGAGGTATTGCTTGGGACACTCCTGACCCTGTTGATGTGTCGGTCGAGTCTCTTGTTGGAGAGGTGTTTTTCTCATGTTCTCTCCTGTTTCTTGATAATTTGTGCATTTATGCCCATTCAATGATAAATACCCAGATTAAATCAAACAAAATTGAATCGATCAGATCTAGGGACCAAACATAGAACTAATCTATAGTTTCCCAAAAAAAAAAAAGACAGAAAAGGCCAAGCTGTTGAGGCTCCAAATGAGAAGTACATCAAGGATATAGCTTGTTTTGATGTATTAAAGAATGGAAATGGAAATATTGGGTATTGGTTATTCAATCATATATGAAATTAAAAATACACAGCTTATATTTGACAAAATGAACCCTACCAAATCTAGGAGCCAAAATAGAACTGATCTTAAGATTCCAAAAATAAAAAATGAGAAGAAAAAGGCCTGTCCGAATGAGAAATGCATCTACATTATAGCTGTATCGCTTTACTGAAAGGAATGAAATCTGAATTATTGGATATTACAGATAAAGCTTAGTGGCAAAAGGGGGGTGTACAGAGATTCAAGACTTCAAAAGATGGGTGGCTGGGTCATGGAAAAGGATGGGATTATATATAACTGCGCCTTCTCTCTTTGTGATCTAGTTGCCAAACTGAATCAGTAAGATGTCACAAGCTTCTATATTTTATTTCAATATGCATTTTAAAATTGGAACTTCAATCTAATTTCTTCTTTGCTTTTACTCTCTATGCACCTTAAGTTGAAACCTCATTCTAATTTTTTTTTTGCCCCGTCTTTTTTTTGTGCAGCTATGCTGTTATGCAGCTGATCATGCTACCTGATAATCATTTACACCTGTACTACAAGAAATCAAAAGTAGGAGAAGATCCCAAAGCAGAGGAGAGAGTTGAGGATTTTGAGAGTCGGGTGGATGATGCTATTGCCGAGTTTGTTCGGCTTTTTGAGGAGCTGACAGGAAATGACTTTGAACCATGGGAAAGGGAAAAGAAGTTTGAGAAGAAGCCTTTTAAGTTCTATCCTTTGGACATGGTATGTAATACACTTGTGTATTTTAATCTATATTTCATGGAATACATACATCATATATTTCTGAAATTTGTTTATTGAACTATGTTTGTTTTCCTAGGATGTTGGAGTTGATGTTAGACTGCATGGTTTAGCCCTTAGAAAGTTAGGAGCAGCTGCTCTTCATTGCAAGCTGGACCCACTAGTTGGTTCTGTCATGAAGATCCTGTGTAGCCAAGAGATCTACAGGTAATTAATTAAACATAATGCTGTTTTAATTTTGGACAAAGATAGTTTAACAGTGCCGAGTAACTAAATTTGTGTTGACAACACAATTGGTTAAACAGATATGCTTTGATGGAGATGGCTCATGACGTGCGTGACCTCCCAATCGGAATGCTAACCAATGTTCATCTCAAGAGATGTAAGAACTAGGTGGTTATGTTCTTGTTTGTTTCTGTTATGGATCCTAATTTATGGCAATTATCTGTTTCTGCAGGTGAGCAATTATTGGTGAATTTTAGGGAGGAAGTGAAAACACCCCCTACGGGCCCGGCGGCCGATGTGTTCTGGATAGATTTTAGCAACAAGTGGTTCACTATGATGCCTTCTACTATGCCTTTTACAATCAGAGGCTATAAAGAGCTCGCCGACTATGTACAGATCTGCTACTCCCCTAATACACTAAAGTTAACTTTTTAAGCATTGCAGTCTAGTGTAAAAATATATCTTTTTAACTTTCTTAACTTGATAGGTAGCTGCTGGTTATGAGACAATAAAGGACATTAATGTTGCTTCAAGGATAATTGAAGACCTCAGTGGGGACACTCTTGACGACCCATTATCTGACTGTTATAGAAAGATAGGTTGTTCGATTAGTCCTCTAGACAAGGAGTCCGAAGACTACCAGATGATTGTCAAGTACTTGGAGACGACTTATGAACCATATAAGGTTGATGATGTGGTACGTTTTATTCGAACTGTCGTATATATTATCTCAAAGAAGAATCCCACAAAAAGGGAGGTTAGTGATTGGTCTATTATTATCACAGGTGTATGGTGTCTCGGTGGAGAATATATTTGAAGTGCAAGCCAATTCTAGTGTTGCTCCTACCTACGACGAAATCAAGAAGCTGCCTAATAAGTTGCTACTCTGGTGTGGTACGTACCTGTTGCATTGGTGTTCTGATTTCCACAAATATGTAGACTTCCCCTTCAATTTTGTATGTTACTTGAGTCGGTTACTTAAAAGTGTGTTCTTTACAGGTACTAGGAGCTCAAATTTAGTGAGGCATTTAAATAGGGGTTTTGAGCCTTCAGTGTGTCAAATTCCAGCTCCTGGATACATGGTAATCCAGTGCTCATATATTAAGTTTTTGTATAGGAATGTATAAAAATGTAAATTTGTGTCATATGACATCATGTAATGTGATTTTGTGTATGTTACTTTAGTTTGGGAGGGCGATAGTCTGTTCTGATGCATCAGCCGAGGCGGCCCAGTATGCTTTCACTGGAGTCGATCGGCCAGAAGGGTTCTTGATCCTTGCAGTCGTTTCACTGGGAGAACATGTCACTGAAATATCAACCATGCCTGAGGTCACTTGTTTGTATCCTTTCGTCTGATTTTAACTTTTATGTGATGTGAGATGCTGAATATGTGTACATTTTTGCTTTAGGAAGAGGAGACCCAGTCTATGGAAGAGAAAAAGATTGGTGTGAAGGGCACTGGGAGGAAAAAAACAGATGAGTCAGAGCATTTTACTTGGAAGGATGAAATAAAGGTACCATGCGGCCGTTTGGTTCCTTCTGATAAAAAGGACAGCTCTACTGAGTATAGTGAGTATGCTGTTTACGACCCGAAGCAGGTACAATCACAAATCTTGTTTTACTTTTGGCATGCTGGTAGTGAGTATGCTGTTTACGACCCGAAGCAGGTACAATCACAAATCTTGTTTTACTTTTGGCATGCTGGTGCATCATGGGTATGGGGTTAATCATGTCATATGGTATTTGTTTCTTTTGTTTAGGGATACATTTGAAAATTTGTGTGGTATTTGTATAGTATTGGGATACATTAGAAATTTTATATGGTATTTGTAGTGTTGGGATACATTAGAATATATCCCCATTAGAATATTCAAAGTATCGTTTCTGTTGGGACATCAGAAAGTCTTACATGCTCATCAAATGTGCACGTGTAGTGTGTTCCAGTAAATTATGATGTGGTTTACTCAGGTGTACCGATGCTTGTTGTAGTGTTTAACCAATTGTACAATTTAATTTTTTTTCAAATGGAAATGTTTAGGTGTGCATGAAGTTCATGGTGTGGGTGAAATATGAAGAACAGAACATGGAAGTGGATGTTTCGGAAGCCCCGGGGGAGGGAGCATAGTTTTGTTTCGAGATGTGTGATGTGTAGATAGTTAACTTTTTGTCTAGACGAGGTTGTTTTTGTTGGGTGTGTTCAGGGGCATATTTTGGTTTACACCTGTTTGTAATGAACGTTCCCGCTGCTACACTGTTTATGTTAACTACGTACTGGTAATGGATGTGTTGATGTGTGATGCGTAGATAGTAACTTTTTGGATAGACGAGGTTGTTTTTGTTGGGTGTGTTCAGGGGCGTATTTTGGTTTACACCTGTTTGTAATGAACATTCCCGCTGCTATGTTAACTACGTACTGGTAATGGATGTGTTTATTGAGAAGAAACAGCTTGTGAAAAAATCCCCCAATTTGGAAGGTTCTTAGAACTCGGTTTTGGAAACAGAGAACAGCTAATGCAAAAAATCTGTAGGCTTCAAACCTTGCTTTTTATTGGCGCTTGAATTTCCTTGTGTAAGTTCTGCTCGGGCTACAAGTTTAGGAAATTGGAAGTTCTAGACCAAATATTAGTGTGTCGACTACATCTATATTGCTTTCCGAATTTATTTATATTATAAAATAGGTACGGAATGCAACATAGGTTTTTTGTTTTTTCAAATTAGAAGTGGCTATGATCTGAAAAGAGAACGAAAAAAATTAGCGAATACCAATCCTTGTGTATTATATACATGTTTATATTGACAAAATGATAATTGCGTAAGCAGAGAACCAACAAAAATTGTCAAACAAAAATAATTGCAGTCATAAATGAGCTGATTGAAAATCACAGCAACATTTCTACTTCCTATTTTATCTCAGACAACAATGTGGAAATTTTGGAACTTGGATTTGTTGTGGAAGTACGAAATTTGAGGGCAACATGTTAAGGTACTTTGGGGAAAAAAAATGCACGTAAACAAACTGAAAATCAAATGAAGACAGTTTTGTATTTTACCTGTTGGGTTACACACAATTTTAATTTTTTTGAATATATTTCTATACGGACTTAGAAATTTTGCACAAATTATAGATTACAGACATATTGAAGATATGAACTAAGAATTAAAATACTTTGGTAGAAAAAAAAGTTGGTGAAATAACCTGTGGTTCGAGGGCAGTCTGGTGGCAACAAATCTAGGTTCGTGACCGTAGTAAGTATATCCTCTTTTAAAAAAAAATCATAATCCTTGTTCTATTGTAGCCTTGATAAATTATGATATTTTGTAGACTTAAAACAATGAATTCCCTCATCATGCTCAGAACATTCAATCAAAAACATTCAATTTCAAATTAACACTTATGTTTATCAAAGGATGTTTCATAATTAGGGACAAAGTGGAGATGCGGATCCTCCTATGCAGTGAAAATAACCTGTGGTTCGCGGGCTTATATATACAAGTTTTTTTTATCAATAATTAAATTGTTAAGTTGTGGGGTGTTCGGAACTGAATGATTGCATATGAGACTCGGAAAGGACTGAAAAATTGGACCCCTTTTTTGATGGGACTACAAACTCAATTGATTGAGCCCCATGAGGCCATGACGTGTGTTTTTTTGCTATTGGGTCAACTACTTTGGTACGCTCTCTCTCTTCTTAATTGGTCTTTGGATCACTAATAATAATAACAACTAGCTCCTGGCTCCTGGCTAGCTGTAAAGAAAGGCCAATGAAATGAAATGTTCAATGAATGAAATCTCTCGAGATTTTAAAACAAAGGCAAGCAAGCAGAGTCCATAATGTATTCGAGATTCAATTTGACTCAACGTCGCATCTCATGATACTATATATCTCTTTGACCATCATTTCTCTCTTCCTTTCAAACATGCCCACCTATATAATTTGTTTTCAGAAATTTGGTCGTCAATTATGTGGGTTGAATAAAAATTAGGATAGAAATAGCGTCCCCACACTCTTTCCAATTTTCAAGTTGTGACAATCATCCCTCCAAATTTTTCAGTTTTGACTATTAATTCGTGACATTTATCTCCTCAATTGTTAAATTCAATTAACATGGTTAACTTTTATTGATGAATGACGAAATTACCCTTCCAAATTAGCATTCATTTTAATTATTTCAGTAATTTGAAACTTTACTTCCTCAATTTAAAAGTACATATATTTATTCTAATATTTTCTTTAAGAGCATCTTCATTCTAGCAAACGTTTAGCAATTAAAGGGATTCATAATTTCTAAATCACTACATTCCAGAAATTTAATTAGAGTTGTTTTTAAAGCAAACTTGCTAATTTAAAAATTATGGTACATCCCAACAATTATATTAGCAATTAACAAATCAGATTAGTAATTTAAAAGAAATCACCGTTGTAGATGCTCTAATGTCACATTGAAGTACAATAAATTATACCAAAATTAATTATTAATTTTAAAATTTATTTTGTTACAAAATAAAATTTAGTGTACAAGAGAATAAAATTATCCTATGAAATGTAACAAAAGTTAATAGTTTTACATGCATCGTATATTTTCTCTTTGTAAAAAAATTCTAAACTGAAAGTACTTATTTTCTTTTTGTCTTCAAATATAAGAAATGCAACATTATTAGAGTAAATTATTTATTTAGGGTATTTTGGTCATTTTTATGTAATTTTAACTGCGTTTAAGTTAATATAACAATTGGGAAACTGATTGCCACACATTAAAAGTAATTGGGAGTAATTGTCAAAACCAAAAATTCGAAGGTCAGTTGTCACAAAATTAAAGTTTAGGAATGTGTGGTGGTATTAAATATTGCTCCTAAAAATTATTCAAAAGCTTCGATTTTTAGGTCCATAAATCCGGTGAACAAAAAAGCATTGCCAAAATTTGAGAAATGACCCGCCCCAACAAAAAAACAGTGATTTTTTTGTTTTTGCTTCAGTTTGAATTATTTGTTGTTAAGGTGAGTAATGACCCATTTGTTTAATTTGCAATGGAGCAGCCATTGTACCTACTTTACCTAAATATGTCAGCAGACAGTATGGATCTATGACTTCTTGCTTTCCATTTTGATGACCATATATGTCAGCATTGTACTAAATTACGGACACAATAGTGCACCACTGCAACTACATACATACAACTTTTGCATGAAAGACAAGAAATAAAATTAAATAAATGTGCAGCAAAATCTTTTCCTGTACAGATATTCAAGAATAAGCACTGTTCACCACAAACATTATTCAAAGCAAACCAAACACAATTAGTTAATAATTAATTAAAAGATAAAATATTCATCTTAAAGTTAGATTGAACCAAACAAAGGCTAACTAACATCATCAACTATTTGACTCTATGAATATACCAACAGCTAATTAATTAATTAACCATGCATTTAATTAATAAACCATAGCCAAAACCATTTCTGAAACATGCATAATTATAACACCCTGATCGATAACCTATCTATTCTTTTGTTACACATGACAAACGCAAACAGACCCTCAAGTAATTAAAATCTATTCATCCCTAATTGCACCACCAAATAACTTGCCAAATAAAAATTCAAGCAGTCTTGTTAGCAGGAAGTGGAGGTACATTCAGGTCTGGAATCTGAGTTGTAGCACGGCTAGTCACGCTCGCAACACCATTGGTACTGTTATTGTTTGGGTGTGTTGCTTTCGCTTTGGACTGGAGCCTCTGTTTGAGTTCGGAAAGGAGAGCTTGGTTCTCCTGGTTTAGGAGCAGAGCCTTCTTTCTGAGCCTCTCGTTCTCTTTCATGATGAAGCAGTTTTGTAGGTACAGTTGTGTGTTCAGCCTCTCCATTTCTGTTGTCTAGGGATTCACGCTTTTGACCCACAAAAATCTAGAAAAAAAAAATAGATATCACAAGTAGAGACAAAAGATTTGTTCAGCTGCACCGTTGCACTTCCCAAAAAAAAAATATTGAAAAGAGAGAAAAATAAAGGGGAAGCACAATGTATTGTTTCCTAATTGAACTTCTAAGGCAGGGGAAATGAAATGAAAGTGCTCTTAAAAAGCTATGTGGCCTATGAGCACCGTACTATGGCATGCTAGAGGAGACAAAAGAGAAGGAAAGAAACACATACAACCAAGTTTCTCGGTAAATGTAATCGCTTTAAAAAATTGTACCTTTATAAATTGTAACATATTTCGCACCAAAGGAAAATTGTATTTATTTGTGAAATCTTGCATTAGTTAATCTTTGCAACTCTACATGAATGTGGCTTAATAGTTAATTCATCAGCGATTATATATCATAAATATATGAGAAGCAAGAAACAGAATCGAAGTATTTTCTTTCCCCAAAATTACCCAAAAAACACAGAACTTAAAAACTATCAGACACAGGTATATATATACTAATAGTAACAAGTGCAAATAACAAACCCAGCATATATATATATGCATGAGCCCACAATTAAAAAACTATATGCGTTGTTAACAGAAAAGTTCAGGGAAGAGCAAATTAAAAAAGAGAGAATCTAAGTAGAGATAGATATTAGTATGTTTCTATGCAAAGTGGTCACCTTGTATTGTTTGGTTTGCAAGGAGCAAGGAGGAAAAAGGAGCGAATGGTGTCACTAAGATAGTAGAATAGAGAGTGTGTGTGTGTGTGTGATGGCTTTTGGGGTGGTGGGGTTTGGGTTCTATTTATAGGCCCAAAACATGGGGCACCCACCAAAGCTTAGAGAAACATCGGGTACATCTCTCTCTCCGGTCATGCATGTAATGTTATTTGGTAGAAATTTTATGTAAACCGAACAGAGAGACAGAGACAGAGAGAGAGAGAGAAAAAGTGTGAGGCAGTTTAATGTTGGCTAATGATGAGGCCGGAGAGGCGGAGTGGTGGCGTCACGTGATCTAGCCTGATTTTTGTAGTTGTCTCTTTTTAAGTTCAAAAACTAATTGGATTGTAAAGTATCATTGTTCAAACAACGCTTTGCAAATATACCGTTCAAAATTTATAATTATTTCCCAAATACAGATCCCTGATATATATATTTTTTTTAATACAAGCCCGTAGGCAGATCCCTGATTATTAATTATTTAGGCGACCATAACAGCAGTATTTGAATGGTTGAAGAGTTTTTAAAATTAGCTCTTCTGAGATATCTCAAATTTTGAGTTGATTTGTGAAAAATCTAGACCATTTAAATTCAATCTGCACGAATCTTTTTTATTTTAAAAATCATAAACAACAATATAACAAAAGTATTTTTTGTCCTCAATTTTTTTTTTGAGAAACTTAACTTTGTTTTTAATAATAGTTGTGGTCAACAATAAATAAAAAGAAGAAAATAAAATAAAAAGGCTGCAAATGTAAAAGTGGTATAAGTGAGGGGTAAAAGGGGGAAAGAGAAGGGACAATAAAATAAAAAAAAATGATGATAATGATTATGATAAATTATGGGTGGGGAGTATTCGGCCCAAGATTCGCAATGATGGTCGAAGCAACCCAATGAATAATGATGGCTTCTCAAATCTCAATCGATGCTATTTTGGTTTTCTTCCTTTATTACCCGCTTTCATTATATTACATTTTTGCCCCCTTCTTCACATTTATTATGCATACCATCTATGCCATAATGCTCTTTGCTTTTTTCCTTTCAAGTTTGTTATTTTCTTCAGGGTCTCACAATTTGAATTCGGTTGCAAACGTCAACAACATTATTGAAGTTTTTATCTGATAAAACAACAACGAAAATATTCAGGATAAAACTTTTAAAAGTCGAACTTGTGAAGAAAAAAAAAACCATCTATAGTTTTTGAAAAATAAAGTTGTGTGTTAATATTTAAGAAGACATCTAACCGAAATTTTTATTATAATATCCAAAAAATATCAAATATCACATTGTACATACGAGATTTAAAAATTTTGGAATCTACCCAACACTGCAAATAATTTTGCGAAAATCCAGCAAATTTTTGCAAAATATTTTGTGGAAATAGGATTTTCTAAATTTTATTTTAATTAAATAGAAAATGTATGATTTTTTATTTTTATTGAAATATTAGAAATTTTTTATATTCTTTGGAAATAGATGGAATACTATATAATTGAATTTATTCAGAAAGATTGCAACAAATATCCCAATCAACATTTTTCAGGCCGGATTTTTGCATCTATAAGAAAAATTAAAATATTTCTTTGTGTGTAACTGGAAAAAAAATATTTTAGATAAGTTATTGATCCCGGTTCAAAAGTCACTTCTGGGAAAAAAGAAACTATCGTGATCTTCTAGTACATTCAAATTGTAAGATACTCCATCTATTTTAAAAAAATAATAATTTGACATTCATAATGATTATGGTGTACATTAAAATTTGAATTTATAAAAAGGACCACGATAATTTATTTACCAGGAGTGACTTGAACCGGGATCAATAACTCATCCAAAATATTTTTATTTTTTTTCAGTAACACACAAAGAAATATAATATTTCTAATAAAATGTTGATCCGGATTATTGGTCGCAGTCTTTCTAATAAATTCAATAATATAGTATTCCATCAATTTTCAAAGAAATATACAAATATTTCTAATATTCAATACTATTAAAATAAAAAA
>JAJGRW010003066.1:0-12183 GCA_025461045.1 Carex parvula | reverse complement strand
CCGATTTTTCTTCTATGATTAAAACGGTTTATGATATATTCATATATGGTTTTTATAAAACCGTGTATGATTTTTATTTTTTTGTAAAATATGGTTACCTAGATCTAATTAAATTGATATCATGTTTTCGTGGCTTGCCAGTAAATATTTATCCAATTTCGTGGCTTTCCAGTAACCCGTGGTTTTCTTAAAAAAACTATGTGTATGACAAATAATTTTATTTTCAAAGTTCAAATTGTCTATCCGAATTTTTAATCATGATCTTCATATGAAATGTACATGAACATCAATTTTATATTTTTTTTAAAAAAAAATTAAATAGGTAAATATCACTCCTTTGGGATGATCCATAATTTTTAGATCAGTGATGTTCTACCTATTAAAAGAATAATAAAAAAAATTTAAAATGTAAAATATAGTCTCCAAATATTTTTATATGGCCGGAGATCAACACAACCAAATTATTTATTCAAAATAAAACCAAAATAATTGTTTTATTCAAAAAAACACAAAATTAACTAAAAAAAACCATTGCACAAAGTACTTCACTGTTGTCGTCGTTGCTTGTCACTCAATAGGTGAAACCAATGTTATGAAATTTCTCTTTAGTGATCTCATCTAACTTAATAGCCATATCAGGCGTCATGTGGTTTCGCCAATCCCCCACAACAGCTTTTCTGAACAAGTAATCATTTGTACATTACCAATTCCCCCATTAATTTTGTTGACGTCTAGATCTTTCGGAAGCGCTTCTGCTGAAATTCGAGACCAGTAATAGTAATCCTGAAATCTCTGTAATCCGAATCCAGCCGTTGAACGTTCCAAGATGCGTGCAAGAAAAAATCAGCTGTTCGAGATGCGTTATTGTGAAAAGTTCAATGGTTGGATTCAGATTGCAGGATTTTAGGATTACTGTTCATTGGTTTCGGAATTTCAGTTGATCCGAATCCAGATCTTTCAGTTAATTAAAGCTACAGACCACTACTAGAATTCTGCTTTTTGCAACGGCAGGAAATCGCCTTTTCCATCGGCGTACCGATGGAATAAGCCCTGAAATCGTCATTTCCATGCGCTACCGATGGAAATACTCCCGTTGCAACAACCCTCGATGGAAATAGCACTTATTTCCATCGACGCCGTTGGAAATACTCATTCCTGAGTATTTCCATGCGCTTACAGTTGGAAAAAGGGCGCATGGAAATACTTTCACACTCGGACACTCCCCAGAGCATTTCCATGGGCAGCTAACGCGGGGCCCACCTGTTTATTTCCAACGGCAACGTCTGTGGGACCCTCCAGAGCATTTCCAAGGGCAGAGTACGTGGGACCCACCCCAGTATTTCCAAGGCAAGGGAACGTGGGGCCCACATGTTTATTTCCAAGGGCAGTGTACGTGGGACCCACCCCAGTATTTCCAAGGCAAACTATAGTGGGGCCCACATGTTTATTTCCAAGGGCAGCGTACGTGGGACCCACCCCAGTATTTCCAAGGCAATCTATAGTGGGGCCCATATGTTTATTTCCAAGGGCAGCGTACGTGGGACCCACCCCAGTATTTCCAAGTGTACATTATTTTTAATTCTGTTATTGTTTGTTGGCCCACCAGATTATTTGCATGGGAACATTAATTTTAATCTCCATATAATACCCATGGAAATACAAACCTGGAAGGAAAAGTATCTGTATGCCCTCATCCTACAATCCTCCCTTACCAATTAGGTAATCCCATACATTCCCCATCCTACAATCCTGCCTGTACCAATTCGGTACTCCCATACATTCCACATTAAACATAAAAACATCAATAATAGACAGAAAAAACATTCATAAATAGATCGATAACATTTAATAACTTTAAAGCATGAACATAGTATAATCATCATGCACTATCTCCCTAAATTAGCAAACGGCCGTTACTACAGCAATACTATATATTTGCATCATTGACACTATATATACACAAAATATACCCACTATGAGTTAACAAAAATTCACAATATAAGGTTCCATTCCTGTTGTCATATGTTATAACTTGTAAATGCACATTTTTTGGTTATTTACAAGTTAACGCTGGTTCACGTTGAAGGTGGACTGCCCGAACCATTGGCTCATATCATCCTCACCCCTTGTATTGTCATCATTTCCAGCTTGAGTTTGATTTAGTAGTTCTTGGAAACTACCTCCCTGGTTTGGTTGCATAGGAAAAGCAAGACCCTATGTATACCACATAGAAACAGAGAAGTGTCAAACAAAGAAGATATAAACTATCTAACAAAGAAGTGTCAAACATTGATGAAGATGTGCAAAAATAAGCACAATTATAAGAACACCCTATCGCTTACAAGACAATTGTAAGAACACCCTATGTGTACCACGATGGTTACAAGTACATTAAAGAATTGCACCGACAGCCACTGGATTGGGTTATGAAGTTCCTAAGAACAAATAAGAATTTGGTTTTTGAAATTGTACATTCTTGTGTTTTGTACCTATCTTAGATTGTCAGATTTGAGTAACTTGTAGGATCACAGATTGTACATTGACTACCCCCTAGCTAGTCAACTAAGCTTTATTTGTCATACTTAAAGCCAATAGCTACATGAACCCTCATTTAGCGGGTTTTCATAAGTTAAATCTGAAAGCAACACTATATAACTCATTACCTGGGGAATGGGCATTTGCATAAGTGAAGCTCCTACACGAGATGGTTGATTGGTGAGCCCTTGACCCTAAACATTGTATATGCAAGCATTGTTATAATCCTAGATCACAAAATGGAAGTTGAATAAAATAAACATCGTTATGTTTTGTAAAAGTAAAATTGTGACCTGAAGAGAAGGAATTACAGGAACAACACCTTGCTGAGTTCCAGAAGCGTTTACTCCATCCTAAAATAAAAAATGCACATGAGGTAATGTTAGTATACTGCTATATCTCAACAGCAAAGACAACTACCAAAATGGTGCAAACAGCAGTGTCATATCAAAATCTGTCAACATAAAAAAAGTTTACAACCCTAAATTAACTACCAAATTGGTCTTAATACCTGTGAAGTAGGCATTTGCGCCCCATACATAGTGAATAATTGACTGAAGTATAAGTCATAAGTGGCCAGTTTTCTCTCCCTCACAGCCTTTTCCTCATCAAGACGACGATCACGGTCAGCTAAGAGTATTTCCAGTTCTTCGCGGGTTTGGATTCTCGGCCCTTCATTGTTTGTCAAACCAGAGACAGAAGAAGCTGTGTGTTTCTGCCTGGCTCGGGTGGTTGCTGTTGGCACCTTGCCTTGAAGCAGGCTTCCAAATCCCCGCACCCTACCGTGTCTTGATCCACCAACAGCTGTCAGAAACATGGTGCTCTCATCCATGTCAGCATTGGCCTGATCAGCCGCCATTTCCTTCACTTTTTCCTATGAGTTGCAACATATTGGAATCATAAAATTCATATTAGAAAGCCATCAAGAACAGTTAGTTCATCTTAGTTGTTACACATATGGAAAGAGGAGATGTATCAGCACTTGTTTTTTTATCAAAAATCATTCTCAGTAGCTATATGGGACCTTGTCAGAACAGTAAATGAGAAATTTACACTTGGGTCCCTATATTATGTCCTATTTGTGTTTTTCCTATGAGTTGCAACATATTGGAAATCATAAAATTCATATTAGAAAGCCATCAAGAACAGTTAGTTCATCTTAGTTCTTACACATATGGAAAGAGGAGATGTAAATATCAGCACTTGTTTTTTTATCAAAATTCATTCTCAGTAGCTATATAGACCCTTGTCAGAACAGTAAATGAGGAATTTACACTTGGGTCCCTATATTATGTCCTATTTGTGTTTTTCCTATGAACCAAATAAACCGAACCATTTGAACACCCCTACCCATGGTGTCAACCAACAACAAATATAGGCCACATAAGCTCACAACATATTTGCTTAGTTAATTTATTGTGACCTTGTTATGCACTACGGTAACAATAAATGCAAATTAAAATAATACTACTTACATAAACTGCTTTCGCATTCGAGTTGGTAAAATGCAAGGAGTTGATATCATAATCTGGGACCTGTGTTCTAGGCTCCCCGGTACTTGGATCCCGAAGCCCATTACCATCAGTGTTTTCATTAATTTCAGACCCATCCATTGTGGTAGACTGTATTTGGATGACCACAGGTGATTTCCCATCTTCTCGACGACTATGAGTATGGAGGTAAAGTTCCCCCATCGATGGCTCTTTTCCATTTTGTAATTTTGTCTCCACATGAAAAGGAATAAACAAATATTCATAAAGGTCAGATGAATCTGTAAATTACAAATATTGTTAATTTGGGAACATTATATTTGATGAGCTGACCAGTTTGCCAAAATGCTGGTGTGCGCTGGCGATCCACCGGATGGCAACCAAAATCCGACTGTGTGCGTTACCAAGGTTTTTCTTACTCAAATCTTGCCAATCCCTGTGAAAAAAATATCGCACAAACCGTGCCAGTTGGGGTCGTCAAGGCACCAATGGGGAATGTGGTTTTTCCATGCTTCTATGTCTCTGCCAAATTTTTTCCTGCAGAGGTCCCTGGCCTCGTGTAGCTCCTGGCTGTACCTTTTTGTTGCTATGGCCTCCATAACATCTTTGCAATGGTCTGGATCTTCCCCTTCACGGTATCTGAATTTTTTCTTTAAAAAAAAAAAAGTCAGTCTATTAAAATTAAGTATAACACTGTTAAAAGTAACTCTATCTACTGTGGATAGCTATCTGTAACCAGATGTGAATTGTAGTGTGGTATTGGTTTGCTAGTTCATGTCATATGCTTCTTGTTTTTACTGATAAAAGTAAGTCTGTTACTGATAAAAGTAAGACTATTGGTTTGACAGTTCATGCAATTTGCTTCTTGATGTGAACTGATAAAGAAATATATGGTACCAAAAACAAGAACTCAATATTTTTCTTCGTGGCGTCATCAAATGACAAGAAGCTTCTCAACGGTCCAGGCATGAGATTTAGGGCTAGCCTAGTGATAAAAAGGGAAGAATCAGCCATTTGACTTACAATATTAAACAGTGTAACCCTAAGTAGAAATATTAAACATGACATCTTCAGTGTAACCTAGTTGGTAGCTGTACATTCAACATCTTAGAAATATTAAACATGATCTCTTCAGTGTAACCTAGTTGCTAGATGTACATACAACATCTTCCTTCTAGTGTACCCATATTTTATTGCTAGCTGTACATTCAACCTAATTGTAATAAAATCATGACATTTGGGGAGTGCAAGAAATTGTGCGAGAAAGGTGAAATTGAGGAGTCAAAGTATTTTCTACATGACATGATTTGTAAAGGGCATCAACCTGATTTGTGACCATAACACTACAAGTTGAACCTGACATGACTTGATGGCACTCAGATTTTTGTGTAATTAATCAGCTTGAGTGCATCAGAATATGTTGTTTTTAACTTACCAGAGACTGATGTTGTTTACCAATTTCTTGACAAAACAGAATAAATAAAAAAGCAACAATTAGAAGCATAAAATCCCTAAAAACAATATATCGAGTTCTGGCTGTGTAATTTCAAGTTCTCAAGTTAGATTTTATACCTAGTGATTGCTGCTGCCTTTGGTTTGCAATCGCCTGTTGGCATGTGAACTCACAATCCCCAACTGGCCAGATTATCGGTCTGTCCTCGACTACATCAGTTGATTTTCTGATCTTTCCGGCGCCTCGTCCCTTTTTCTTTGGCGGTTCTGGTTGTGTAATTTCTCTTTCAGGGTCAACATTTGAACCCTCGCCAACCTCAAGAGCTGGCTGTGAAGTACACTTTCTCTTGGAGTGTTTTTTACGTGTTGCTCTTGTAAGACAAGACTTTCTTGGAGCCATTTCTGTTGTGCTAATAACAAAAAAAATGTGTTACACATACGGAACCAGCTTCAAAGCACTAAAGTTTACAGGGACAAAAGAAAACCATAGTAAAGGAAAAAATTAAGGGAACCAAAGGTCTCACCCTGTAACCAACTAACCACTACTTAAATTTATCAACACGAACCCGTGTACCAAACTTGCGTCACTTTTCGACAAAAAAGTCATACATTTGACATCACTAGTGATAGGTTTCTTCGCATGTGCACCACTTATGATCAGGTCATAAATAGGAATAAATATAATGATTTGACGCATATGGAGGATGACAGACAGAATTAATATATATATATATATATATATATATATATATATATATGACGTTACCTTTGACGCGTCGGCGAATATTCCACCTAATTCAAAATTTATAATTTCTTATATATGTCAGATATCTAGATAACAGATTAAAATTTTAGGAGCACATGGGAATACTTCAAAAGGGAATGACCAGCATCGTGTTCACAGAGATAGAAAATCTCTCGTCTAGCTAGAACATTTAGATCAAATTAATATCATTTCTCATCAAAAAATTTTATCACGTCAATACTAAATTCAAACAAATAAGCCCCAGTTAGAAACATAAAACAAATATGAAAACCAAAATCATAATCATATCTAAACCCCTACTATAAGTAAGTCAAATAGTTTAAACTTCATTGATATACTTTTAAGTATAAAATGATATCAAGCTCGAAAAATAAATCAAATTCAAACCCTGGCAAAGATACAATTCCATATCCATACTATTAACACATGTGATTTTGTCAGTAGGAAAAAACAGATGAACTCTCAAAAAAATAAAAGCCCTTTAAAGAGTCTGATCTATTTTGAAGGATCAAACAAAGTTGATGGACAAATATAGTGGTCAGCTCTTTGACGCTTCTTTTAATGTCTAACTCAAACCAATTATATATGAGTTGGGTTAAAAAGTTATATTATTTCCATACCCCAACCATGCCTCAGATATGTGCGCATTCAACGTTTTCAAAATCGCCATATGAAGCGCTCAACGCCATATTATAGGAATTAGGTTTACAATTGTAATCCTAGAAAGAATTGTTTCATCTCTCATAGACAAAATAAAACTAAAAACACTATTTTAAGACAGTACACAACATAAAAGAGATATTTTTGATAAATGATATAACTAGGCAGTTGACCACGGATAACCTTGTTGCTACATGTAGCACTGTAACCAACTACTATATATATATATATATTTTTTGTTTTTGTTTTATTATATCAAAGGCAATTCATATAATTTGTCTCAATTATAGTTGCCGAAACAATGCCAGACACAGCTAGTCTAGGAAAAATTTGAATTTTAGATGATGATGTAATGGAATTCTTACTTAAATACTTCCAAAATGTGAATAAAAAAAAATTAATCATCTTTTCCAGCAATAAATGGTATTTTTTTCTCCAAATTTCAAAAAACAATCTCTAGGATGCAACCAAGACACTATACCAGTGATCACATATATAAGCCAAGTGCATTAAGCACTTCATTGGTACCCAAACAGTCCAATAGGTAATGGCCTCAAAATTCTAAAAGTAAAATCTTAATTAAATGAGGGTTGATATATATACAAGCTTTCAAATAGCTTGATTAGATGAATAAATTCATCTTCAATTAGTAGTTGACAAGCTTCAAAAGATAAAAGGTATGCACTGAAAAGAAGCTAAATCATCTCGCTAGATATGATAGGATTAACAGTAAGAATAGATAATTTCAGTTCAAATTAGTAGATAGAGAGTGGATAATTAGTTGCTTTCTCTTAGCAACTGAGTTTTGTTTTCGAGTGCTTGTCAAATATTTTAATTTCAACCTAACTCCTAACAGGTGAAGAGGTTAATGTAAACAAAATCAACTAAAACACAACACATAGCATCTCAGTGATCAAACAATTGAAATTAAAGTAATATCGGGGGGGGGGGGACTTACCAACTAGTTCGTATTGGAGAATAATTTTTGCCCCTCTTCCGATTTCCAGACAAGACATGCACCGAGATGTGCCACCGGAAGGAGAGGTAGCGAGGTGCTCAGGCCAAATACACCGATTAGAGGAGAGGCGATCTGTTGTGACGAGATTGACGGATTAGATGAGAGGATGTGAGAGGAGTGTGAAATTGAGGGTCGTAGTGAGAGGGAAATTTGTGCTTCCGCCTAAATATCTCTCGGTGAAAATTGGGCAGAAACATGATGTGATTGGGGGGGAAAACGGAAATGAATCAGCCATATCCGACTAACTTCGTAGTGTTGGGAGGGAAAGCCGAAAAATGGAAGGGTCTAGGGCTTCTGAACATTTACGTGTTGAGAATCTGTTATCTTCGAGATTCGGACTAGCGTTTGAGATTGGCCGATTGATGCAGTTTTTTATTCGTGCAAAGTTAAAAGAACTGTCCGGATTCAAATATGGGTATCAAGATTGACGCATGTATGCATCCAGAGAGAATAGGTTCCTGAGAACAATTTTCTTTCAAATTAAATGGACAGAGCAGTTTTAGCTTCATGCGGTAAATCTTATGTGTTGGAAGGTCCTGTGATTATAATAATATAGCGCTGCTCGTAGTCAGAGCTGATGTGTTAAATAAATCACATATAAATTGGATCTGTGAACATTGAATTTACAAATAAATTTGATTTACACCCTTGATAAATGAAATCTGATTAATAATGTCTGAAGTAGCATGTTTATGAATTACTAATAAAATTGTATAAAAAAACAAAATAGCATAAGATACTTATTGCATGAGTAACACACATCCATTAAGTATCAACATAGAACATTAACTCTTGTAGTACGAGTTAATGAAGACCCGCAATTATATGTTGTCCGACAGTCGATCGAAACCGTTCAAATCGAAGAGTATCGCATTCATCTCATTGCAGTGAAATTGGATGAGATTCGATGGTCGTTTACCTTTCCATCAAGCCTACGGAAAATACAAACATCGTATGGCCCCAATTAGTTTGCGTTGGATCGAAGGTTCGCCACATTGAAACTTCTGTTTTTATTTTATTTTTACGTTCAATGTTACCCCTTGATCATTTATAAACTAATTTGAAATCATTTCGTTAAAGATCAACCGTTGAATTTTGATACGAAAATGAACGGTCCATAATTATTTGCTCAATTTCAAGGGGCAAATATTAATGAAATGATATGATATCAACAATCAATGAGAAGATATATTCCAAGGGTATGTTTAAATATAGAAATTATTTATTGCGGATTTTAATCATATAATTTGGTGTACAAAAAATCATATTTATTGGTCTGCTTATGCTAGCCGTCTGATGGGTGATGAAGGGTCATACTCCGAAAATGGACGTCTCCATTAAAGAGTTTTGCGATGCCTTAATCATTTTTTGTAGAGCGTAAATGCTCCCTGGGACGAATCCATATCCTCGACGGTACCAGTAAAAGATTCCCTTTAGTGATAGCTATTTACGGTTTGAGATTAACTCTCATCCGGTTTGGGATTCGTGCCAAGTTAAAAAAAACGGTCCAGATCAAGTATTGTAAAAGATTCCCGGAGACGGTACCGTCGAGGATATGAATTACTCTCAATTCTCAATTAGTATCAGGAAGGTTTACTTTGATTAAGCACTGCTAGGTGCTGTACCAGTATTGATACTGTCACTGGTTGGATTAAGCACTGAGGTGCTGTACCAGTGTTGGTACCGATCACTGGTACAAGGTAGTTTTTGGTTGTTTATTTATTGAAGGGGATGCTCTCATTGAGAGTTGTAAAACATAGTTATCTAATTGGGTATAAAGGGGATTGGGTCTAAGGAAGAGAGGGTATATAAAGGGGATTGGGTCTCTGCAACAATTATTGACTCATGATACAATGATAGATGAAATGAAACCTAATGGCATTTGAGTTGCATTTATAAATATTTATAACGAGGTCGTTGATTAAAATGCAATTTTAATTTGATTTGGTTCCTTAATCATTTTTTAGCACCTCAAATGCCCTTAGGTTTCATTTCATCTATCACTGTACCATGATTCAAACAATAAGGAAGGTTTTTTTTTTAAACTCTAGACAGTGGCTTCGGGTATGTACAAAAATAAAGATTGAAGATATTTGAGATTATTTCCTTATTAAAGTTATCTGAGATGAAATCTCTTTGAGATTATTTCCTTAATAAAGTTATTTGAGATGAAAGACAGTGGCTTTGGGTTGTTGCAGAAATTAACCATCACATTTTAATTGTTGCAGAGACCAATGGTACAGATGAAGATGGCACCCAGTTTCTTGTAGTTCAACGTCGAAAATCCCCGAGGCTAAACCGTCCCCAAGTATGACAGCCCCAACCAAATTAAGCCCCTGTCCCCGCCCCCGCCCCCGCCTCCGCAACCGCAACCGCAACCCGCAACCGCAACCGCAACCGCAACCGCAACCGCAACACATCGCAACCAGCAACCGCAACCACAACCTGCGGCTCAAACCAAGGAGCACCCAGTCCAGCTGCCACCGCCTCACCCAGATCCTCGTGCACCGTCCCAGAAGAAAAGAAAAACTGACAAGTTTAGCAATATTAGAATCCGTGACGTCAGGAGATCAAGGAGGCTAAATCCACTTGATGATGAACCGGGTCCCGATCTGCCGCCAGTACATGAAACAGAGGTAGCGCCCGACTGTGGTTTGGCCCAGGTCCGCCCCCCCTCGTGCCAAGTCCCGGACTCGGGCTATTTCAGCTGATGAATCACCGACTGATGCCGAGACAGTTGCTGATGCACAACCGACTCTGGCCGAGACAGCTGCTGCTGCCCAATCGACTCTGGCCGAGACAGCTGATGAAGAACCTACTGATGCCGAGACACCTGCTGATGCACAACCTACTCTGGCCGAGACAGCTGCTGCTGCCCAATCGACTCTGGCCGAGACAGCTTCTGCCCAATCGACTCGGGCCGAGGCAGCTGATGAATCACCGACTGATGCCGAGACAGTTGCTGATGCACAACCGACTCTGGCCGAGACAGCTGCTGCCCAATCGACTCGGGCCGAGACAGCAGCTGATGCTTCACCGACTTATGCTGCTGCCCAACATGCTGCCCATTCACCGACTGATGTCGAGACAGCTGCAGCCCAGTCCGGGACTTGTGCCGAGATAGCTGCTGATGCACAACCAACTCCTGCAGAGGTAGCTGCTGACCAGTCCGGGACTCGGGCCGAGATGCCTACTGCCCATTCACCGTCTCGGGCCGATACCGCTGCTGTTGTTTCTGGGACTTCGGCCGAGACAGCTGCTGCCCAGTCAGGAGATAGCTCCCCTCGCTCGGATACTGACTGGTCACCGTCTCGGTCCGAGACAGCATCACAGCCCCAGTCAGGAGACAGCTCCCCTTGCGCACATACTGAAGGGCTGTATACCGATGATGGCAGGATTAGGTGCCGGAACCGTCGGACCCTCCGTAGCTGTCCTGAATCTTGGAAGGCCTGCGGAGAGAGCTTGATGAGTCGGCAGCGCAAGAGTCGGCTGAAAAGAAGAAGCGAAAGAGAAACAAGGGAAAATCTGACGTGAGGTGTGGTCGGGGACTTGCGAAGCCTCGTGCCCCGGTGCAACCAGCTGGCAGACCATACCTGATGGTGGTTGGGGACGCGGAGTTCACGTCCTCTCCATTTTGCACCAAGGTGATAACCACGATACGGGTTCTAACTTTGGAGAACCTGCCGGGACCGTACAGGTCCTACAATATGTTCCCATCGCAGATTCGGCTGGTTATCCTCCAACAATTCCTGCAGAGGTACTCATGGGGGCCTAAGGAAGACATCGGCCGTTGTCTTGATGTCTTCGAGAAGATAGCGGCGGAATCATACATGCGTGAACTGAATGAAACAAGGCAGCAGTTAACGAAGAAATATGGGGATGATAAGGAGAAATGGAAAAGACTTTCCTCCTAAATGGTGCAAGAACATAGAAGCTTGGAAGGGGCTGTGCGATGTATGGTCCACAAAAAACTGGGACCAACAATCGGCCACCAACCGTAGTAACAGAACAAGCAAAGAAATGAGGTCCATCATGTGACTGGTTCGAAGAGTATGTTTCGGCACAAGCAAGCATTGGTATTGAAAAACTACATTTACAACATTCATCCCTAATTTGAATTTTTTTCAACATCACTGAAAATTTTTATTTTTTAAACATCAGATGCGGGAGAAGGGCGACTCTGTTGGATTGAAGGATGTCTTTGATAAAACTCACATGCCGCAATACACCGGAGGGAAAGGTGTACTTGACACGGAGAGCAA
>JAJGRW010003065.1:0-43303 GCA_025461045.1 Carex parvula | reverse complement strand
ACGAGGCTTACAACCAATGAAGAGATTGCAATCACCCACAACTGGATCCCTGAGCGAAAGAAGCCAAGTCCAACACCTGGCATGCACCGAGTAGATGATATCTCCATGCTGAGCGCAAAGATTGATGCTTGCAAATGGCACTCAACAAGCAAACCAAGCAGCGAACGGTAGCAGCAGTCAATGCCGCAACAGCATGTGGCTATTGTGGAGGAGCGCATGAGATGACCGAATGTATGAATGTGACGGAACTGAGGAAGAAATAGAGCAAGCAAACGCAATCGACAACAGCTTTCGACCTCAGCCCGCCTACAACACATACCATCCGAACAACCGAACCATCCAAACTCTCATATGCAACAATCAAAGGCCTGGCACCCCAACAGAACTATCAACCACAACCCAATTATCAACCAAGATACAACAATCCTCAAACCGAATTACCAACCAAGGCAATACAATCAACCACAGCAACCTGACATCACATCATTAATGGAGATTCCGAGAAGCAAGAGAAGGCTAAGCCGAAATCGCACAAAAGATTGAATCCTTAACAAACCGCAACAAAGACTTAGAAGACAATGTCTCTAAGATGGCAAGAGAACTCTCAAGTATCGCACGTGGAAAAGGCAAATTTCCGGGCCAACCGGAAGAAAATCCAAGAGAGACTTGCAAGAGCATAACACTAAGGAGCGGTACAGCTTATCAGGGACCTCCCATACCCGATCAAACTTCCGATGAGATGCATGCAGAGCCATCACATTCAGAAGAGTACGAGCCGCAACCACCAGAGCCGCCCGTACTTGAAACGCAGGCAGACCTTATTGAGGAGCAGAATGACACCGTAGGTGGAGACGAGCGACAACCCGAACCTGAATATATTGCACCACCACCCTACAAGCCACCTCTGTCATTCCCTCCAAGGCCGGCCAAGCACAAGATGGAGCCACAATTCGCGAGATTCATGGTAGACACTCAAGCAACTACAATCACAATCCCCTTCACTGAGGCAATTGCAAAACATACCTTCGTATGCTAAATTTCTGAAGGGATTCTTTTCAAACGCAGTAGACTCCAAGAATTCTCAACAATCCCGCTCAATCTGGAATGTAGTGCACTCGTGCAGAGCAAATTGCCGGCAAAGTTGAAAGATCCGGGAAGCTTTTCGATACCGTGCACAATTGGTACAACAGATTTTAAGAAAGCTTTATGTGATCTGGGGGCGAGTAAAGTTTGATGCCAAAGGCGGTATTTGAGAAATTGAATTGTGGAGATCTATCACCAACTCGAATGCATTACAACTGGCTGATCGGTCCATCGATATCTGAAGGAGTATTGCTAGATGTACAGATCAAAGTTGGAGACCTTTGGATACTGGAGATTTGTTGTAGTAGACATGGAAGAAGATGAACACATTCCAATCATCCTTGGAAGGCCATTCCTCGCCACATGTGGAGCAATGATTGATGTTAAGAATGGGAAAATTTCATTAAATGTCGGAAATGACAAGGTTACTTACGACATAAACAGAGCTTTAAAATACCCTTCTGACATCGATCGTGTCTTCAACTTGGGCATCACTGATGAATTTGAAGAGGAAGAGTATCCATTTGATGAATTTGGAGAGTTCATGGGTATAGAGGATCTGGATAGCCTTCTTGGAAGGGAAGATGATGAAGTACAACCTGAACAAGATGTCACCAATGAACCTGACTAGGTTTATAATGAAACTTGCGCAGTTGCATTACTGTCACGGAAAAAGAAGAAGTAATTCCCATGACCTTAGTCCTACAACTCGTATCTCCCAATACGGTTAGTAGCGAAGAGAAAAAGAAAGAAAAGGCAACCTCTCCCCCACAACTCGAGCTTAAACCTCTTCCACCCAACCTGCGATATGAATTTCTAGGCCCAAACCGAACCTATCCGGTAATTGTCGGCTCTCAGCTTGACAAGACTCAAATCAGCAAACTCGTCAATACACTCAGGAAACACAAGAAAGCCATTGGCTACACGATCGATGACATCAAAGGCCTCAGTCCTACCATTTGCATGCACCGAATTCTGCTAGAGGAAGATCACAAACCTTCACGAGAACCACAAAGAAGGCTCAATCCAAACTTGAAGGAAGTGGTCAAGAAAGAAGTCCTGAAGTTGCTAGATGCAGGCATCATTTACCCCATCTCTGATAGCAACCGGGTGAGCCCCGTCCAAGTCGTTCCGAAGAAGGGAGGCACCACAGTTGTGAAAGGAGATAACGACGAAATGCTCCAAACAAGAGTTGTTACAGGGTGGCGAATGTGCATTGATTATCGGCGGCTAAACATGGCAACAAGAAAAGACCACTACCCTCTTCCGTTTATCGATCAACTGTTGGAACGATTAGCAAAGCATTCACACTTCTGTTACCTTGATGGATACTTCGGCTTCTTCCAAATTCCAATTCATCCTCAAGATCAAGAAAAGACCACATTCACATGCCCCTATGGAACTTTCGCTTACCGTCGCATGCCCTTCGGGTTATGCAACGCCCCAGCGACCTTCCAAAGAGCCATGGTGTCCATCTTTTCAGATTATGTTGAAGAAATAATGGAAGTATTCATGGATGATTTTTCAGTTTATGGGGATACCTTCGACTCATGTTTAAGAAACTTGTCTAAAGTCCTAAAAAGATGTGAAGAAGTGAACCTCGTATTAAACTGGGAAAAATGTCATTTTATGGTACAGGAGGGAGTAGTGCTTGGTCACACCATTTCCTCTAAGGGATTGGAGGTTGACAAAGCAAAAGTCGAGGTAATTGAAAAATTAACTCAACCAACATGTGTTCGTGACATTCGCAGTTTTCTTGGTCATGCAGGTTTTTATCGAAGATTTATCAAGGACTTCTCAAAAATTGCAAAGCCACTCTCAAACTTGACCATGAAGGATGCCGAGTTCATCTTCGATGAGAAATGTATCGAAGCATTCAACACACTCAGGAATGCTTTGATTTCAGCCCCAATTCTCCAACCACCTGACTGGGACCACCCTTTTGAAATCATGTGCGATGCAAGTGATTATGCAGTGGGAGCAGTCCTGGGACAGCGGAAGGATAAAAAGTCCTATGCAATCTATTACGCGAGCAAAGTTCTAAATGAAGCTCAATGCAATTACACAACAATTGAGAAAGAACTACTCACAGTAATCTTTGCAATTAACAAATTTCGATCTTACCTTGTAGGTTCAAAAGTCATCATTTATACAGATCATGCAGCAATCAAGTACCTCATCAACAAGAAGGACGCAAAACCTAGGCTCATCCGATGGGTACTTCTCCTACAAGAGTTTGATATCGAAATTAGGGATAAGAAGGGCACAGAGAATTCGGTAGCCGACCACCTGTCAAGACTGAGACAACCAAGCAGTGATGATCAACCGATCGATGATTCTTTTGCTGATGAACACCTCTACTCTGTAGAGATAAGCAGACGGCCATGGTACGCAGATCTGGCCAACTACATTGCATGTGGGGCCATCCCGCCCAACATGACATTTCAGCAAAAGAAGAGATTTCTGGCATATGCTAAACATTACTACTGGGATGATCCTTACCTCTTCCGCCTTTGTGTATACGGAATACACAGGAGATGCGTCACACACGAAGAATCGAAAAGCATCATCCATGACTGCCACTCCTCGCCATATGGTGGCCATGCATCATTCCGAAAGACAGCATTGAAAATCCTTCAAGCAGGTTTTTATTGGCCTGACATTTTCAGAGATGTTAAGGATTATGTCTCCCGCTGTGACGCATGTCAACGGACAGGAAACATATCTAAACGCGATGAGATGCCACAAAATTCAATCCTAGAAGTGGAGATTTTCGATGTTTGGGGAATTGATTTCATGGGGCCATTCCCAAGCTCAGGTAACAACAAGTATATCCTCGTAGCAGTCGACTATGTCTCAAAATGGGTGGAAGCAATTCCAGCACCATCAGCGGATGCAAATGTAGTCAAGCGGCTGTTCCAGAAGATCATATTTCCAAGGTTTGGCATCCCTCGAGTAGTGATAAGTGATGGAGGATCGCATTTCATCAACAATCAATTCAACAATCTTCTGAAGAAATATAGCGTCACACATAAGGTGGCAACTCCTTACCATCCACAAACCAGTGGGCAAGTAGAAATTTCAAACAGAGAAATCAAGAACATCTTGCAAAAGACGGTGTCTTGGTCCAGAAAGAATTGGGCACTCAAACTAGACGAAGCACTTTGGGCCTACAGAACCTCGTTCAAAACTCCAATCGGAATGACACCCTACAAGCTAATCTACGGAAAAGCTTGTCATCTGCCGGTAGAATTAGAACACAAGGCATATTGGGCAATAAAAACGTTCAATTATGACCTTAGGGATGCAGGCAAAAAGAGGCTACTAGATCTGAATATACTAGATGAACTGAGACTCCATGCATATGACAATGCAAAGATGTATAAAGAAAGGGCGAAATTCTACCATGACAAAAAGATAAGAAAAAGAGAGTTCAAGGAAGGCGACACGGTGCTTCTCTTCAATTCACGACTCAAACTCTTCCCCGGAAAATTGAGATCCAAATGGACGGGACCATATAAAGTCACTTACGTGTACCCTTATGGAGCAGTACAAATCTGGAGTCAAGAAACCGGGTATTTCAAGGTGAACGGCCAGAGGTTGAAGCACTACATCGCAGGAACAAATGACGAGCATAAAGAGACATATTCCTTCGGGAATCAGCCAAACGAAGGATGAGATCAAAAAGTCAAGCTAATGACTTTAAACAAGCACTTCTTGGGAGGCAACCCAAGGCCACTTTTGTTTTCTTTTTCATATAAAAAAATTAAAAAAAAATATTTCATTTGATCCTAAACTATTGTACTGATCACAGGGTTACTATTCTTACCTACAGGAGGAAATGCTGCAAGGATTTAATCAACAAAATTCGAAGCCCGTCACGAAAAATTATTCTCTGTTACGGATTGTATCAGTCCAATACGGAGTAGTTCTCCAATACGGGCTTATCTGGGACTTGGCGCAGAAAAAGAAAGGTTCAACACAAAACTGCACCAACAGTTAAGGACCGTACCGGTTGATACGGATCGTACTTATGAGCAGGTTACGGACCGTAACAGTTGATACGGACCGTAATCAACGAGTAGTTTTAACCAACTCTATTTCTGCTGCTTCAAGAAACAAAATTCCAATTTAACCAAATCTAACCTCCCACTACCAGCACTTCCTACACATTCATCTCATCTTTTCACTGCCATATAAACCCCTCATTCACTTCCCTTTTTCCTGCACCATTTTGTAGAATTTTCAGATCAAAATTCGAAACCTGTCCACAGAAATCCTCCAAGTCAAGCCCGTATCAGCACCGTATCAGCTGAATACGGCCCGTAACAGAGACCAAAACCAGAGAAAAATGGCACACAACAGCCCTCATTCCTCCGATCCTCAATCCGACAATGAAAACATCTTCGCAACAGCCATGGGGATCAAGTTTCACAGCAAGCAAGAATTCGACCGTGCTCAAACATTGCTCGACCGTACCGTCGCGAACAACAAGGCTATGTGCATAAACACCATGAAAGTCCTCGGATGCTATGACTATGTGCGCGTGTCCCTTAATAATATCAATTTATGGGATTTGGCGGACCGCCTACGAACCGCAAGAGTTTATTTACGACCCTCCATTGAATTTTTATCAACACTACAATGGGAAGGCGACATGATCACATACCGTTTACTCAACCGCCCATTTGCCATAACCATGGAGGAATTTTGCAAGGCGCTGTCCATCCCCACAAATGGCGAAATCGAACTATGCACAAGGGAGAAGCGCAAGAAGTATTGGGAGATGATCGCAATTGATGAGCGCAAAATATACCGCAAAGATTCACGCTTCATTTCTTCAATAGAATTAAGGTATATTCATATTATCTTGACTAACTCTATCTTCCCAACAGGAGAAGACACAACGGAGGTGCAAGAAAGAGATATCTTCATCATGCGTTGCATGAAAAGCCATAAGCATCAACCACATCTCGGCCACCACATCTTGCATCACCTTACTTCCGTGGCCGCCGACACAAAGAACAACCATGTGGTTTCTGTGGGTTGTTTCGCAACTCTCCTTGCACACCACCACAACATAAATTTTGACGGCTTTGTGGAAGTATTTGGCAACAACCGACTAAATATGAACTATTTAGTGAACAACAACCATGTACAAGCAATCTTCAACGCACACATTGGCGACATTAGGTACACTCTCAAAATTGGCGAGAATATGACCCTCCACATCGGCACGGACAGGGGGTCATTTCAATTCGGATACGAGTCCGAACATGAAGATGAGGCACAAGAAGAGGAGGAACCTATAGAAGAGGAGCCAACGGAGGAGGAGCCCACGGAGGAGGAACCAACCGAAGAGCATATGGAGGAATCACAAAGCGCTTCACACCACTCAACCATCCACCACCATGATATGGCATTTGTACGCCATCTCATTCCACCGCGCGAAAATTTGAACGAAGCGAACTCCATACCCGCACCAACCGGTTGGGAGCAAGAGACAACAATATCGCAACCTCGCGAGCCAAGCCCTACCGCACGTTACGCCAACAACACCCTCGAGAATTTAAAGAAGCGCACACGCTACTTGGAAGAATACTTGGACAAGGTAAACAAAGCCCATGAGAATTTCTACGAATATTGCCTTTCCAAGGGAATACCATTCACACCACCAATTCCATTCACCCCACCACCACCCCTTCGCAACGAGTAATCTGTGAGATCTTTCTTATCCCTCTCTTAATTGTTTATTTTCTTGCATTGAGGACAATACAAAATTTAAGCATGGGGGTAGGGGTAAGAAAGTAGTTTAGGAATTGCATTGTATCTAGGATCATGGCATATAGGACCCTTATTTTTCATTTTTTTCGCTAGCAGTTTTACTCAATCGGGACCACTTCTCAAGGCTTAACCAAGATAAGTTGGGACGAACGATTGAGGTTTTTATCTAGCGTGCATATAGACATTTGCATGATAGGATCATATAATTTGCATGTAGGTTAATCAAATAGGAATTGTTTTAAATTGAATTAGACTAAGGTTTAGACAATTGACCATGATACCAAAAATTCGGAATTTTTAAGATTATTAGTGATTTCAAAGTGAACAATTAATTGCTAACCATGAGAGTTGATCAAAAATTGCGAACCCTAGAATTTTTATTTATTGAGTAATTTATTTTTGCAAAGTCTTTTAAGCTTGATAGTGTTTTAGAATACCCATTTATTATAGATAGACCCCTAGCGAAACTATGCAATAATTCCTTGTATGAATGAATACTTGAAATTGTGTGTAATCATGGTGCTTGTGACACAAAAATATTTATTCTTACTTTTCAGAAAAATACAAAAAAATACAAAAAAAAAAATCAGAAATGAGAAAAATCCAAAAAAAAAATAGAAAAATCTAGAAAAAGAAAAAAATAGAATAAAAGATGGAGGATAAAAAGAGTACGGGTGCCTACGCAAGACTGGTTACCAATAGGCTCGAGAAAACCTCCCAAATTTTAAATTTTGTACATATTTAATTTTTCAAAAATAGTCACAAGTACCAACACACTTAGTTGTCATACTTTGCTCCAATCAATTGGGAAGGAAAATCAAAATTTATATCATTAGAATTCCTATTGATTGGAAGGGATCCATTTATAATCGAAGGGAAAATTAATACTCTCAATTTTAAGGATATTTGTGAAGTAGATTGTTCGATAATAATTTTTCTAGGGTAAGCATAATGAGGTCAATCATGGGGTGAATAAATTGTTCAAGGGAGAGATCATGAATATTTTAGAAGTTCTAAAGTTTTATTGTCATGCCAATTGTACAAAACCTAAGCCCTAATTTAAATTTTAACAAGTCCTTGAGATTGTATGGTTTAACCTAGACCGGAATCTTTGACCAGCTGGGATGTCGTTGCTTGAGGACAAGCAACAATTCAAGTTGGGAGGCGTGATCAGAGTCAAAATAACGATGATTTACGTAGGGTTTTGGCTTAAGTTTTGCATATTTTCTCACATTTATGTTTACTTTATTAGAGAAAAAGGCTACTGTCACCCTTCTTTATGTTTTATTGCAGAATACAGGTTTTGGGACTATTTTACATCAAATGGAGCTAGAATCGGGTCAATCAGATCAGCGACGCTCATCGACTAAGTCTCTGTTACGGTCCGTATTGGCTAATACGGACCAGACCTAGCACAGACCAGGAGATAGCGCTGGAAGCATTAAACCCTAACCGTCGAGGTCCTAATACGGACCGTATCACTTTATACGGTCCGTATCCGAAGGCGTCTCTTGGGAAATAACTGCCGACAGCTGTTTCCAGATTGATTTCTTAGCCTCCAATCAACCTCTACACCTCCCTACACTCCTATATAAGGCCCCTGGGCAGAAGAATACATCATCTTTGTAATTAGGGTTAGATTTGATTAAAGAGAGAAGAGATGAGTGCTTGTAACTATGCCGTTCCGCGGCTAAGTTCATTTTCTTAGGGCTAGGCAGTAAACCTTGTTACTCTTGATGTTTTGATATATATATTTTCTGTTGTTTATGATTCCTTGTTGTTGAAACAAAATGCTTTTGTGATTTACTATCTCTTCATCTAATTTCAATGATCTAGTTTGAAACCGTTAGAGTAGTGACAGTGCTTTAATGGCAAGAGAAACTATTTGTATGATTTAGCCTCGTTGAGATCTATTAGGTTTATGTGAAGAAAAACTTAGCGGAGAAACCATAAACCAGACCAACAAAACGCGTACCAAATTCCATCATTTGCGTAAGGAAAATTGCATTGATCTGTGTAGTAATTTGGGGTATTTAGAGACCCGACAGTTGCGTAAGGTAAATCGCATTGTCCTGTGTAGAGTCTCGATGAAAGATCTGTCATCTGGCGTAACATAAATCGCAGTGACCTGTGTAGTTATCTTTCATAAAACAACAACAAGAAATCAGACGCAACAGGAATATATTATCAAGGCGGATTGAGTGACAATGGTGTGCCGAAACCCTAGGAATTCTCATCTCTATCTTTATTTTAATTACTTTTAATTGTTTCCTAATTTACATTGATCAACAAACATCTCTCAAATTTAAGATTTCGTCTAGCCTTTCGAAAGGTTGTGATTCGATTGCTCGAAGCACTGAACCAATATTCCCTGTGGATCGACCTCGTATATACTACTCGATAAGGATTGTGCGCTTGCAGTCCGAACCGATAGCATTTCCGAGTTTATAAATATTAAAAGAAACATTGCTCTCTTTTGAGTGATCATGGGACGCGACCCGCGTCAGGTGGTAGAGCAATGAGGGTCGCGTCTGAGGTCGCGCTGGACTGTGATGCGATCCGCGTCATGTGGGACGCGACTGGCATGGAGGATGTCAGAATTCTGCTTGTTTTCGCCTATTTCCTGCAAAGTCAACCACAAATGCAGCAGTACCATATTCTATTGTAAACAATGCAATTTAGTGGTTAAAAACATGATGTCTGGTCTGAAAATAGGTTGAAACAATAGATCAAATAAGGAGACATCAAGGTGGTTTCTTCAATCGCGGCGGTCGATCAGAATCTAAAGTCGGCCAATGCATATGGCTACTCAAAATGAGTGTTACTGTAAAGTAATGTAGTAGGGACCATTGGCGGAGATCAATCACCTTCTAAGTTGATCACCAACACTTTCAACTACAACAAGGACAAGGAGATCTTACACAGTAAAGAACAATCTAATTCATGTAAAATATTTTACACGGTCTTAAACACATAAACACAAAACACATAAAAGGAAGCATAACAGTAAAGATATAGGAAAATTTCTATTACCCGTTAAGAGGAACAAAGCCTCCTTCAGTCAATTGAGAAAGGCCATTCACATCTTAATTATTTTCTGATCGAAACTGGGCATAGAGCTGGAGAAAGGTTTCTAGTTGGATTTTACTAATCAGAAGGGAGTCGGGCAAATTTCCCCAGGCAGTATGTGCTGCAATTTTATTTTTTACATCAAAATTTAGGAGGGAAGGGGGAAATGAAGGAGGGAAGTGAAATTTTAGTCTTTTGGTACAATCGTGAGAATGGAGAGAAAGTACTCTCAGAGATATTTTAAGAGAAGACTTAGAGACAAAGTGAAATAAGTAACATAATATTTGTGTTTAAGATCGGACTATGTGATTATGTTTACACACTAATATTAAAGGATTATGTGCATTAGCTACCGTCGGATCTAAACAGAAATGTTATTTTACCTTAGAGTATAGGAACTTCCTATCCACATCACAGAAATATGCACACTTCATCACAGATCATACGGCTCATATTCACAACCCTAATATGATTCTAAACACTTGTACATAATTAAATATGAAAAAATAAAAAAAAATAAAAAACTAGTTTTTTTATATTTTCTATTTACAAATCATATCAACCATTGACAATTTTATAGGATTTCATTATTTGTAGCCTCTTCAAATTGGGCCAAAAATTGCGGGCCATTGATTTTTCGCATGAGTATTCAACGGTTGATCTGCAATGAAATAATGCCCAATTTCTTTTAAAATGATCAAGTTACCAGGAACCTTAAAAAAAAAAAAAATTGGAGTTTCAACAATTATAAGCTTCGATCCAATGTGTAGTATCTATAACCCTACGATGTCATTATATTTCGTCACTTGGATGGATGTGTAAATGAACATCAAATTCAATCAAACTTACCAACAATGAATATATTGGAACACTCTTTGATTTGAACGGTTCCGATCGACTAACGGATGATATTTGTCTTTGTTCCTTCATTAACTCACCCAACAAGAGTTGATGTTCTATGGTCATGCATGTTTGACATAAGTCATTGATGCAACATGCATGTACTACTATACAATTTAATTTGTCAAAATTATGTAATAATGCAATAAAAATATTCTAGCATTATATTTTAATACAAATTGTATCAATATCATTTAAATTATTGTCATTTTAATAATTGCCATTTTATCAATCCGATAGTAAAAATATTGAGCTAGTTAAATTTATAATAAATAAAACCAACACCAATTATTACTCGTAAATATTTAAACACATATGTACCATCAATTATAATACTAATTTGGCCATAAAAACTATAAAAAATTTAAAAATATATTTTTTAGAATTTTTTTCATGTTATTTTTATGCATACATTACTTAATTTTGTTTTGTTTCATTTTCACTTGCCTCTCAATTTTCCCTCACGGAGCTTTGAAATTTGGAACGATTTTGTTAGCAGAGTAGTTTTGATTCTATGCAACGCACGGCCTAAATAATTTAAAGAGTATCCAATATATTTAACACATTGAATGAAGCTAAAACTGCTCTGTTAATATATGTACTTGAGAAATTTTTTGTTCCCATCGCATCCAGAGAAGATTTAGGGAGCCGCCATCTCTCTTGTATTCATTTCGCCCTAAGATATTTTCATTTCCCTCCCTCTCTCCCTCTTGGGTTTTCAAAATCGATCTCTCGGTCGCTCAGCGCAAATTCGGCTCTCCTCTCTATCCGTCGTTCAGCAACTTCAACCCCTCTCTCCTTCCGCCGTTACCTTCGCCGCTCAGCGCAACGCCGAGGCATAGCTCTGTAGATTGGAAGCCGTCCGCCGAGCCAGGCAGCCACCGTGCTAGGGTTCAGAGCTAGGGTTCCAGTTGTAAAAAGAGATATCAGTACACAGCCTCCCATGCGCCGCCTCCGGCTGGTGATTGAGTTGCCTTCCTCTAACGGAGCTCGATGCCCCTCTCCCTCCTCCTCCACCAATCCCTCTTCTAGTGCGCACTCCAGTCGGCTCGCACAGCCGCCGCCATAGCAACTCTCGCCGCCACATTCTCACCGGAGGTTCCATCACAGAGGGTGCGCCTCTGTCTCCCCCGCAGTCTAACAGTGAGCTGTATTTTGTCTATTTTCTTGTTTTTGAGTGCTAAATAACAACTGATGAGCTCTGTTTTTTGTTTTATTATCTGTGTAGTAATTGATGCTTGTGACAGTTTTGAATCCTGTACGTACTCAAATCTAATAAGCTGTTTTTTTTTTCTTTTATTGTTTTACTTAAAATCTTTGTTACTAGAATTTCTCTGTGTAACGAAAGATTGTTCATGGGATAAATGTTAGGTTTTGATATGTCAATGTGAAACACACAACTTTGAAGAGACGAGCACTCTGGAAATAATTCAGTGCTTGTTCTTTGAAATGTCAGTGTGAAACACACAAATTTAGGGGCCTGCGTGATGGATACAGTAAGTATCAAAAGCATTTAATGCTTGTTCTTTAATCTTGTAATCTATTGAAATTGATCATATATAGTATATCTTTTTTTAATTTTCTGAACGAACATTATCATTAGTGAATAAGTTTATCCAACCAACAACAAATATGCAATGATACTCTGACTTGGGTTACAACACCTGATGGCTCAGCCATTGTGATAATTGGGAACCTTTTTTTTCTGAACTGAGAATTTGTGCTAAGCTTTCTCTTTAGGTTGTCTGATATTTACGCAAAAAATATGCCTTAATTTTACTTGTTTGCGTTCAGGAATCTAGATATCAAATTAATTAGCTTTTTCATTAGTGCTGAAGCTTTTTCTTGTTTTATAGATATTTAATTTAACTTGGGGCGCATATATGCATTTCTTTCTGGTTGAATCACTCAATTAATTAGTGCAGTACCAGTTGGTCCGAAACCTGGTGGGGAACAAGATAAGTGCAGGAACGAAAATTTGTGTAGTCACTTATTTCATCCTCATCGCATAATTTTAATGATTTCAGTGACCTTAGTACAATATTAAAAACTAAGGAGGTGTTTGTTTTTTTAAATTTCTCTGTCATTAGCAATCTGGTTCTATTTTTGCTATTATTTCTACTGCTAATTCATTAGCACTACTGCCTATGTTATTAACATGATATATTTTTTCTTAAATTTGATGTAGGCTATGAGTGTGCTGGATGTAATTGGATTGTGCATCATATAATTGGGTAATTGGATTGTGCATCATATCATAGCTATGAGTGTACTGCCTATATTTTCTCTTATTCTTTATCATATCACACTAATCTACAACTTAATCTTTTTCTAATCTTATTTGTGTCGAATTCAAATTGGTAGTAATTGTTCTAAAACTCAATGTCACCTTGCCGAAATAATAGATCGTATGTAGTCATGTACCTCATTTTAATATGCACAATGTGTTTAGTTAATATCATTTTGATAAAAAAAATTAGTCAACATGTACTGGAAAACTGCATTCATGTACTATTAAAATTATCACTATAAATTCTTGTGTCAGGTACTCATTATTTAATATTTTGATTGTTTATTTAATTAGGTATTTGATTGCGAAAGCTATCTTGAACGTGCTTAAATGTTGCGTCTGATGATTGGCGCTAATGGCAGATTTTAGAATTATGCAACTAATTTCTTGACTGTAAATTATTTTGTAAATTTGTGTTAATGGGTGGTGGATATATTTTGGGTATATTTGATAGTTCATTTTAGTACTGTTGTTGTAATGTTTTTTGGTATTTTGGTACAATGTATGATAATTGTACTATGTTGATTAATGCTAATTAAATGTTATATCTATATTTCAATGTGTTTATGTAAATCTGGTTTAATGGAAATGTAATAGATTATTGGGTTGGTACCGGGTTGGTACCAGATTGGTATAGGGAGGGAGGATTATAGAATTGGAGCATGCAAAAAGTATCAATGGTATCCTTGCAAATAATTAAGTGGGACCCACATTCATTAGTCTTGCAAATAGTTAGGTGGGACACACATTCATTAGTCTTGCAAATAGTCAGGTGGGGTCCACATTTGTTATGCTTGCAAATAGTTAGGTGGGACCCATGTTCGTTAACCTTGCAAATACTTAGATGGGGCCTACACTTGACATCCTTGCAAATACTCTTGTTGGGTGCCAACTCTGAAAGTATTAGTAAGCGTACTTTTTGCAAGGGCGGCTCTTGCAAAAGTCTAGAGAAAAATATTAGCAAGCGTAGTCTTTGCAATAAGTCTGAAACTGAGTATTTGCATTGGGGCTTAATACAAGAGTAGTATTTGCAAGCGTAGCGCTTGCTAATGGGGTTTTTCGGGCTTGTAGCAAGCGTAGCGCTTGCTAATGGAGTGTTTCCTACTATTGCTATTACGGGAGATTCTAGTAGTGAATTAAAATCTATCACTATTATCAGATGTGGGAATCTATAAATTCAAAACTCATGGAAAAGACTTAAGAGTGTGCAGTGCTGCAGCTAGCTATAAGTAAGATTGTTTGCTCTTTACGCTAGCTATGTCCTATAGGTGTGTATGAATTCGTATCTCTAAATTAACTCAAATTGTAAGTTTGAATCCGAACCGTCCGATCTGCTATGACACGAATATTAAAGAGAAACCTTGTATTAAAGAATAATGTCTTAAGGTTGAAAATAGCTTTAAATAAACATGGTTAATATAAGAACACAAAATATTTTTAATTAAGAGAGAAATTTATTTTGATAATTTTATGTCATATTTACTCCATAAATTCATGCGGTTAAAAATAAAAATAATACAAAACTGTTTTAGAGATGCTATTAATTTAGAAATGTTTTCTTAATATGAAAATTTTCATGTAATACAGTAGAGTGCATATTTTCATGAGAAAATAATGGCATATAAAACCCTAAAAATTTAAGGAATGAAAAACAAAATTAAAATTAAACCATACTTTTCTTAATCCATCCACCTTTCTTTTACTGATTTGTTAATTACAAGAGAAATACAATTATTAATATTAAATAACTCCACGCCCTTCATGGAAATTTATGAAACAATAACACAACATTTTGGTTTATTATTATGAAGTATTTCAGATCTAAGAAAGAACACTACACAATTTGCTTAGAAATTATTTCGGATCATTTTTTTATTTAGAGAAGGATGAGGGAGTAAATTAACAGTTCCAATGTGGAATGCACCGGATTTCTTTAATATTCGTACCAAGGCAGATTGGACGGTCCAGATCTAAATTCAAAATTTGATGTACCATAAGTGATATGAATTCGATGGAGAGGTGGGTTCTTGTTATGGGAACGTGGGGTCAAACTTAAAAAAATAATTACAAATATATAGGTACTATGTCGTTATAATATGCATAATATATGCATAATTAGCTTTCAATGTCTGGATTTTCTCATTTAATGTTTTTTTTATTCTACATTAGGTCTTTAGAAATTTAGGTATTAATATTATCCTCTTTCTATATTAAATTAATATCAATCACCGTCCTTTCACTTTATTTATTATTTTGATCCATCGTGATCCCTGTAAGTTTTAGTTCCTACAAAATTTGTTCTTTAATTGAAATTTGGCTAAAAAGATGCAAGTCCACATTATCATAACAAAATATAGCAGATATTAGGATAATATTGTGAATAATTACTTTAATTTACAATGGTAGCATTTGTGATGTCAATACCACATTCATATTAAATATATTTTGACCTTATGATAAATTTGATATAATTAATTAATAAATTTGGAACGAAAGTGGTTACTTTAAAATTTTACAAATTCTAATGATATAAATTAATGCTCTTGTGTCTTAATTAATTCAGCTGATGGCTTTCAAGCGATCAATTGTATATGTGTAGTCTTGTTAGCTAAATTTTGAAAAGAGCCTTATATGTGAAATATTATATCACAAAATTCCATGGGTATCCCTTTTCTTGTTCGTACATACACTACAATTTACCGTGTATAAAAGAAATGGAGAATTTTCATATTTCAGATGACAAAATATGACATATTTCCTTAAATTGTTATGCTGATACGAACATGATTTTAATTTCAGTTCTGGTTCAAGCATGAGACCCGATATGCTTCTTAAATTTCATGTAAGAGGTCTTAATGAAATTAGTTTACTCCAAAATCTTGTTGAGATGAGCTTTACTGCTCAAATTGGATATAGTCAGGTTTTTTACAAAATTGATGTTAATTAAAGTGAGTTAACATATAATTATTTTAAATTATACACTTATGACTTATACAAATATTGAAAATGATAATATAGAGGGAGATGAAATGATACCATTCTATATGCATCAACTTATGTCAATAGTCTTATTTAACATGGTTAGGATGTGATTTTTCATATAGATAGTGTGAAGAGTTGTGAAAATGAAAAGAGATCAAATTGGAGAGTTCACTCCCACTAATAATTATTTGAAAATATTTAAGTGGAAAGCTGTCAAAAATAAATAATTTGTCATGTACCCGCAAACTTTACTTAACAACAAAAACATCAATAAATAATAGCAAGCTATAAAATATCAAAAAGAAGTTTTAATATCATATCAACAAAAAAATGTAATTCATAATAGAACAATATTATATGCACATAGTCTAGAAAGATGAGAAATGTTTGAGAACTACAACACAAAATGAATTGGGTTTTCTGAATGAGTAGGACTAAACAGTACTGTCCCATTGGTTTTGTGCTCCATCATGCCCCAACATCGTTATTTCTATTTTGAATGTTTATACAGTTGATTTGAACCGCTCAATATGATCTTCATATTAAAATGTGCTTGGATACAAAAATTTAATATTTTTTGAAACTTTTTGCTATTCCCAATTATTTCGAAGGACCCTACACTCAGAGGCGATGGGATTGCCTTCTTCATCTCCCCCTCGAAGAATCTCTCCGCCGCCTTGCCAGGCCAATACATGAGCCCCTCAATAATCAAACGGTGGCAATCTCACCAATCATATTTTTTCCTTATGAGAACGTGGAGTCCAACGATACAGAAGATATTTGTCGCATAATATTATTTTTTGCATTAATGTACATTTTTTTTAAATAAGTGTATGGATGTGTTTTCTATCTTAAGTAAAGTAATTTCATACCTAACTTTGAATCAATTTCAAGTTTAATTCAAGAAAGGTTATTCCTAAACTTTATATCAGATCAAAAAATGAAGGCATTTAAACCCTCTTCATATGGAAATCATGTTTTGTGTGTCCTTTCCTCGGTATCATGTAATAGACATCAGTACAAAAAAAGCTGTGATAGATCTGGAATCACTTCAAGCAGGAGATCAAGTCAACTAAAAGTTGAGGAGGTTAGAGCGTTCACGTGGCCATGTTAAATCGCTTATAACCTTTTATTTTAATTTTGGTTCATATATGTTTATCTTGATTTTTGCAACTTCAAACAATTAGCATTCGGAAATTAAGTTTTAATGTTAGTGGATACGGGGGTAAAAGGAGAGAAAGAAGAGACGTGAATACGACCCGTATTGTCCAATATGGTCCGTACTCAAAGAAGTTGAGACGAGTAGTTATCGGTATTATGCATAACGGATCGAATATGGTCCGTAATGAAGGCTAATATGAGAGATGCGAACCCATCAATGAAAGATACGTTTGAAATTCCGCGCGAATCTCGTCTCATAACTGTTAAACCCTTTGGTTTTAATTCCTAAACATCTCTCTCTCTATTCTCTATCCCTCTATCTCTCCTCTTTCTCTCTCTTCCTTCCTTGCCGAAACCGAGCACCTTCCTCCTTACTGCCGATCCTCATCACCGCACTCATCACCTCCTCTCCTCGGAGCCGCCGCCGCAGCCTCCCTCTCCGCGCCTCTGCCCCAATACGGCCCGTATCGGGTCCATATCCGGCAACCCCTCAACCTTCCTTTGCACAATTTCAGTTTTTCTAAAATCCCTTTCTTATGTCAAAGTTTAATTTCAGTTTTGCGTTTGTTTCAATTTAATCTCTATTGCATTAGTTTAGATAATTAAGTTTTATTTCTCTAAAAACAAAAAAATCACAAAAATCAGTCTATATCTGTCGGTTTACCAGTATTCACCAATACAATACGGTCCGTATTACTCCCATACGGTTCGTAACCGGTTACCAGCAAACCAGCCTAGTCCTTTACCAGTTTTTCAAATCCATTTAATACGGTCTGTATTGCCCTATACGGCCCGTAACCAGTTCGGTACTTCGATAGTTTTGCCAAACCATCCAGTCCGTAACCAGATCGTATTGCTCAATACGGTCCGTAACAGAGAGCCCTACCTCCTCAAGTGACTCTCCCCGAGCACTACCTCCTCAAGTGCCTGATAGAGCCCTCACCGGTGCGACCTCACCTCGGTCACCTCCTTTGCAAGCACATACACGAAGTCGCAAACGCTAAAAAGACCGGTGCCAACATCACTATCGGGTTCATGGCGACAATCGTAGCAGAACACCTCGCTCTGACTGTCGACAACCTCCAAAAAGCTAGAGGATTCACGTATCTCGAGATCCCTTGTCTCCAAGCAATGAAGATTGTCAGCGGCCACTATCCAGGACCCTACTTCTACAACTCACCGAAGGAAAGTCTCCAATTCCCCTTCACGCATCTCAATCTCCGAAGTAGGTCCTCTTGGAAGGTGGCACGTCCAGCGAGACCGACATATCAGCCACCTCAGGATTACATTGAGATAATCGAGGGAGAAGCCGCATTGCAAAATCAGGCGAATGCCGAAATGCAGCGGAGACTCGAGGTGGAAATATCCTTTGATGCTCACATGAGAGCAGGCGCAGCGGCTGCTAGAGCCGAGTCTTCAGGGGCGGCACCATCTGATGCCCCTACAAATGAATATGATCAGTTCATCAAGGCTGTATAATGGATGAACTTGAACTTTGAAGATCTCGTCACGCAGTCGCAAGAAAACAGCCAACGGATCGAGCAAAACCTCTCCTCACTTCACCAAGAGGTTGAACAAGTCCGCAACAGCATGGAAGAGATCCGGAGGAGCGTTGACGAGGGTAGATGCGAGATCCAGCAAACGCGCTACCTAAACCAACTATTATCAGTTTGCCCTCAACTCCGGATTCCCATACCATCCACTGCCCTACGGACTCTTCGACCCATCATTCTACGAGGTGATCCATCATCCGCCTCCACCTCCATCACCTCAGGATTGAGGTGCAGTGAGTTGTATTTTTCTCGGTCTTTTTACTTTATTACTTCCTTTATTTTTATCTCTCGAGCATTGTCCCCAATGCTCAATTTTATTCGGGAGGTAGGAAGTAAATTGACTATGTATCTTTAAATTTTTTTGCATTATTTAGATGCTAGTAGTTTTTCTCAATTTTTGACTAGGATTAGAGGCTTTACCGAAAATCCTAGAATGATTGGTTGAGCTTTTTAGCTAGCTTGCATTTTAATTTTCGTAGGAGTAAGTTAATCAAATAAGGAATTGTTTTCGATTAAGTTAGGCTAGGGTTTAGACAATTGGCCACAATACAAAAAAATTAGAATTTTTAAAGTAATTAGTGACCTCAAAGTGAACAATTAATTGCTAACCATGAATGTTGATCAAAACTGCAAATCTTAGAATTTTTATTGTTGAGTAATTTTTGAAGCCTATCTCAAATAAATATGATAGTGATGATGAAGCCCACTAAGAATAGAAACTAATCAAGCCCAACAAAGAATTAACAAAGCCCGAAATGAAGAGACTTCGGAGAAAAGAAAAACACTTTTGCAAACAGCCCTTGTGGACCTTTGAACTTCACAATTAAACCCCTTCTCAGTCCTTTCGGCTATAACTTGCTTGTTTCAAGTCCAAATCGACTCAAATCAACTCCAAATGAACCAAAATCAAATCCTCTATGCTCCTAGACTGAAATTGAACATGTCTAAGCATCAGCCTACTCCTGAAATTACCAAAACACCCCTTGACTCAAACTCAAATGAATTCTCATGTGAAATAAATATGAAATATGTTGAAAAAGTCTTAAATAAATAAATAAACATCAATATGTCGGCATGTCACAAGTATCATGTTCCTCAAAGCATGTGCATCATGTCACACACACCACAGTGAGAACCAACCAACATGATTAAAACCAATACATGAGCCCCCTTCTTAGCTCCATTATTCAATTCACATGACCATAGGCACAAATTCTGGATTGAACGAGGTATTCAGTTTGACTCGGGAGGATCTGCTGATGTAATTAACAGCGAGGGCTTACGTCCGTCGGGAGTTAAATGTCCCTAGAATCAATAAACTCTCTCGATGTACCGATCATGAACGATAAGTCCATCGAGGGTGAACCCAAAAGAATAGCAGAGAGATAGAATGTCTCAAGTTCGATGCCTTCTCTATGATCCATATAAAAGAGAACACTGAACCCTAAAATATTTCGCACACCCGCACTCTATTAATCTCAGTGCAACTTTCTGCGCCCTACAAGAAGTAACACAATTGAAAGTATTGATATAAAACAAACTTTCAAAACTTCTTTTATATGAACTTTATATTTTATTTATTGTATAAAGTTTGATAGTGATCACAATCGGAGAAAAAGAGAAATATTGTGATTTATACAATTTGTATAATAATTAATTTTTAGTTACATTTGTGATAACATAATTTAAATGTTTGTTGTGTATTAAAAATAGTTTTTTTTTAATTTAGTAATATTAAATTTATTGTAAACTTATATAACAAAAGTATTACTAAATTAATTTATTTTGCTTGTATACATTCAAAAATTTGTGGTATAACTGAAAATATTTAAAAATATATTTTTATTACAAAAAGTAAATTCCTTTCACTTATCTCACAAAAACCGTGGACCGTCTCTTGACCATTGATGTCTCATTATTAGACCTATAAATCAGATCAATTTATGTACCAAAATTTGTGTTTCAAACCACCAAATCGTGTCTTTTACATTGAATATACATAAAATATCTATAGAATGTGGTACTGCTGTGTTTTCATTCTTACTTTGCAGAAAACGAGCGAAATCAGGGAAATTGTGAAGTTCTGGAACCATACACGCGGGCCGCGCTACATCCGAAGCGGGCTGCATGAAACCCTGACACGACTACAGACGCGATCTCCACTTTACACACGCGAGGAGCACAGACACGCGGACCGCGTCCACTACACGCTGGTCGCGTGAGTCCATTCCGGAAACAAAACAGAAAAGGAAACAGAGGCTCAATGAAGGAAAGGTCGGCCAGATTGGCTATATTACGGGATCCCTTGCCACAGAAGGGGAGGCCATTCATTATTCTGCATTCCAGAGAGCTAGAGACAGATTCTAGGGTTTAGGCTTGACGGCTAGCTTGGAGACGAAGTTGAGAAGCGAAAGACGAAAGTTCTTCACGGATCTTCTTTGTATTCCGGGTTTTGTCATGACTATTTCATCTATCATTTGTGTTATTTGCTTTATGACTATGTGTGAGTAGTTTTCTTAGTTTCTAGGGTTACGATGTAGTTTGATACTCTATTTTGTATGCTTGTTGTTTGAATCTGTGTTGAATGTTAGTGTTTAATTGTTTGAGTAGTATTTTAATTGCTTTGTTGAAGTTGATTGAATGATTCTTGTTTGTCTACTGCTAGATGTCTATAGCATCTTTCTGGTACTTTGGTCCTGATGTTTCTCTCAACCAAACTTAGTATTTGAGGTAGGATTACGAGCCGTGAGGCGAGACCGAAAAGTAACTGAGAGGTGAACTTTTCCACTTATCGAGAGGTAGTGGTTACCTTTAGTAAACCGAACAATTAACTTAGATTAAAAACCTAAGAAGGTGAAATTGCATTTCCGATACCAAGTTTATTAAGCCAACAAACGAGAGTTGAGGTTTAGGAACATTAGGTTCGGTCAATGAATCCTTACACCAAAGAACAACGCAGAAACAGACAGCAGCTGCATTCCCTCGAGGTCCACGCGGACCGCGTATGAGAGTACGCGGGTCGCGTGTTTCATGCGGGTCGTGTATGAAAGTACGCGGGTCGTGTGTTCCATGCGGGTCGCGTATGAAAGTACGCGGGTCGTGTGTGGTACCGAGAGGCAGAGTTGATAATGAAATCGAAAACCCTGGGAACGCTTTTCTTTATCTGATAAAAATCAAACTTTATCTTCTGTTATTTTAATTACTTCTGTTATTGAATTTAGGAATATTAAACAAACCAAATCAACTTTTTCCAACTTCTAGTACCTAATTGATTTAAGTAGAATTTCAAATTTGATTTTGAACCGTCCTGTGGATCGATACCTGACTAGACTATACGACGGGATTGTGCACTTGCAATCTTAGTCGAAAGTTGAATAAGGTTTAAAAGCTACAACTTGCTGTAGTGAAACTTTGTAATACACTTTTGTGCGAACAACCATTACGCTCGGGTCCATTAATTATTAATTATTTGCATTTCCTGCATTCATCACAAAAGCAAATTAATAATTAAGAGTGTGTAATTTTAAGATCTCCATATCTCTACAGCAGTTTTATCTAATTGTGTAATCCAAACAACCCCCTTGTATAGAGAAATTAGTTTCTATTGATATATATATAATATGATATGATATCCAAAAAGCCACATGTCGATTTATAAGAACCACAGAAAGAATAATCATGCTAGCAATTATTTGTTCAGAGAAAATATAAAAAATTCATGATTTGATTAGTACGTGCACAGATCGATATATATATTTCTTGCTTTTATAGTTTTATCACACACGCTAAATACGTAATAAAAAAATCATGATTTGACATTTACACTCTCAATACTTTCTTTACATGAACAAATACGTAATAAATCAAAATCAGATCAATTCTTCCAAAGTAGCCCTCCCTTTTTTCTCTATCACACTTTCGCCCTTAAGCTAGACTCTTTTGGATGTCTCAGCACTGATGAGTCTTTCTAAGTTCAGCTGCATCAACATTGGCAACATAGTTCACCGGTCGGTAGTACCCGGTTATCGGATCAGGGATCCATGACCCAGAAGATTCCTTCTTGGCATCAGACCCAGTAATCCGTTTTCCACCTGGTGATCCGGTAATCTTTTCTTCCACTTTGTGACTTTGTGTTACAGCCTCTGTTGTTGCTGTTGCTGTAGCATATAACCTCCTGCACCAGGTTAAAAAAAAAATATATATATATATATATATATATATATATTTTCAGATAAATAGTGCACAAATTAAAATCTTTTTGTTCCAAAGAACCTGCTTAACTATTAAGATAAACGATTAAATACGATTAAATGATTGCTTGTTTAATTTATATTTCAACTTAATTCTTTGTTATAGTATAACAAATTAACTGATATTCTAACTAGACAATTAAGGGCAATATTTTGGTTTTGGGTCCAATGGGCTTTGAACAAAAATATTATTCAAAGACGGGCATAAACTGTTCAATCGGTATCAAATTCATACGAACGGTTTAGATTCATAGCACCATGGAAATTCATTAATTTCTAAATCTTCACACAAATCTTTACGCGAATTAGTTGGACGGATTTGATTTTGAATAAAAATTGTCCTTAGCCGCTTGGACAAAACCCAATCCCTTTGGTTTTAACCCAAAAGGAAACAAAAAAAAATGAACTATTAAATTTAGTTGTTACCGTTGGATATGAGTGGAGATTCCATCAAAGAATAAGGAAGAGATTAAAGTACAATTGGAGAGAGCACGAGCCATCCGATCAAGATTGAAAGCCTCAGATCTTTTGTTTCTCTTATTTGGGGTTGTTTGTTATTTCTCCTTTTAAAGAAAACTAAGAGATCACAATAAGCTATTTATAAGCTTAGAGAAAGGTTTTGGATTAGCATGTGAGCATTTTTAAAAGAGTTTTGCTTATTGGACATGTTCTATGATAATTAAGGGAAAACCAATAGAAGTCTAAAGCAACTAAATTAAATACTAATTATCGTTGAACTAATCAATGTTATCATAATAATCGTCGTTGTATTTTTCATGTTATGTTATTTATGTTTTAAAAGAAAATCTTGAGAAATTATTTTTGAAATTCTAATAACACATCATATTTCAAATTTACGAGAACTACCAAATTATTTATAAGATAAAATAGTATACCGCTCTTATATGCTTCACTTATTCTATATTTTTACTTATAAAACCAGCACTACATTTTCAGAAAATAAAAATAAAACTAGCATTGACATTGGAAAAAAAATACCTATATATATAAACAAAAAAAATACCCATAACAAACGTTAATTTAATTATCTAATGACCTGGAATCCATTAAGTATATATTAGCTCGATAACTATATAAATTATAATAAATAACTTAATGTTTTGAAACATACATTAATTTGATATATAATCTATAATACTCCTATATCATGCCTATGAAAATGATAAAATTTGATCTAAGATTTATTGTTCATAACACTTAATAGATTTACACTTGTGTGTATTTAATGACAATTGATGGAAGATTAAATGTTGCTCATACAGTTTAAAATTTAGCTCATTATTAAATTATAAGTTTAGCAATCTATCTATAATTTTTTTTTTCTAATTTTGAAAATTTTGTTGGCTTGACCTGAGAAATAATGTCAAGATTGTATTGCTCATTTATTAGTAAAGTTGGAGACCAAGCCACCCAATTATTTAATATCCACAAATAATTTTTTTATCCAGATTTCGAACATGCGACCTCCAATACGGAAAGCATTGCATTTGCCACTAACATTGCATTTATTATCAATGAATTCCAAATATATATGTTATTTAATTGTTTGTTAGATCATTTAAATCTCTACAATTGTAAAAGAAAATCTCTGTTTTTTTTTGCTTCAACAGTTTTAAGTTTAACAATTATCTATCAAAATAATATTAATGATGAAAAATTATCGTAAATTTCAACTTGTGAGACTCATTCAATATATCACTGAATAAACATGATTTATAAATTAACAATATTCATATCCATACAATAAATATTGCAAAATAATTTTTAATTAGGATGTACTATTTAGGAGCAACATTTGAAACTTTGGTTCACAATAAATGAGTGAAACAAGTTCAAGCAAATGGTTGATTGCAGCAAATTGTATTTTAAGTCCTTTTGATCCATCCGTTTATTTGTGGCAGGGGATGGGGGGTGCTGACTAGGATGCCAGGTGCACCAGGACACCTCCATTTTCTCATTTTATAGGTGGCGCCATCTGGATCTTTCATTTTTTTTTCTTTTAATTTGGATTCTTTCGCATCAACCCCTGTAAAATGTTTAATTGTCTGTCCTATATTTTTCCCAAAGAAAAATTAGTCATGGTCACGGAGTAAATATACTTTTGATAGGAATTGCTTCTTTTTATTTTGCAATAATAATATTTTCTCTTTAATTTGTCATCTAAGACTTTAAAGTTGACTTTTTTATCTAAAAAATTTAGATATAAGCAATCTTCACAATTAAAATCACAAAAAAATGAAAGACATAAAAAGATCAATAAAAATATAATTTGTGATAAAAATGCAAGCAATCAACCATAATTATTCAGTTTTAAAGGTATCTAAAGTAATTTGTAATAATTGAATAATAAAGGGTCTTTTAATGAAAGGGTCATTTCTTTAGCCGACCTGCCGATCTCAACCAGTATCGCTGTTATTTAAAATGCATTATCTGGTCCTCTGTTTATTTTATTTTTAATCACAACTTGATGAATTTATTTTCCATTAATTTTTTACTGCATAATTTTATACTGAATAAATTCAAAAATTTGTAAAGTTTACACATAAATTCATTACTTATGAAGTAGATTGATTTCAACGGTTTGAATTCGTTAATTGAAGTATGTCCGATATATTTTGGAAGCTTTAGTATACCATGTCGCTAATTATAAGTAATACGCTAGGAAAACTCGCTATGGGTATGTAGTAGATTTGAACCGCTCAACATGATTTCAATATAAATATACTTGAAGCTCAAATTTTACATTTTCTCATAAGTTTTTTTTATTATTTCTAAATATTTGAAAAATATTTAACCTAAAAGATTCTGGACCATTCAAAATTAGTAATTGTCTTAGCTAAAAAAATAAATAAAAATTATAAGCACATGATTTATTTTTATTTTGATAAACGGTAGCTAAGTGTGAACAAACTAAGTTGTGATCTACAAAATTTACACATCGTGGCAATATGAGATTTTAGAGATTGTTTTCTTAATTTAATGTTATTCTTTTAGCTAATATTTTTACCATATGCTAGCAAATATTGACATCATGCTCAGATATTAAATTATGATGAAAACTTCCTCATATTTATAATTTTTTTCTTTTCTTTCCTGCGCTAATATAAAAAAGAGTTAAATTTATGTAGGCCTTCAAATTTTAACAAACTTCTTTGAAAATTAATTAATACTACATAATTAAGAGACAACCGTTAGTCTAATGGTAAAAGGCAACACTCTCCGTGTAAATAAGAGGTCGCGAGTTTGAATTTCGGATGACAGGTCCTTTATGCATGAACAATTAAATGAAAGTTGATATGCTAGATCTCCATCTTTTCTATTTAAAAAAAAAATAATACTACAGAATTAAAATAGATAAGATGTGATCATTCGTAAAACTGTGTACTTTGATATACCATGCCTTGTTAGGTACTTTATTAGGTTCGTCAATACTTTACAATGGATCCCGTCAATCTTTTTTAATAAAAATCTCATAAAAAAGTAAATGGTTAAATAGAATAAATATAAGAATATTTAATTTTGTTGAGAAAAAGGTTATACTGAAAAAAATTTGGCAAATTTACAAGTATTAATAGTTATTCTGGTAACTAATTTTTTTTTATGAAGTGTCAATAAACGATCGATCAACATGTGTTATTTTTTATTTTCTGGTTTTCTCAAGACCTAAACGTTCTCTCAGAATTAGGGATGTCAAAATTTTCAAAACTAATTGAGAAACCTTTTTATAAAAGAAAACTAAAGGTCAAGTTTTCAATTATATATTAATATCAGAAGAGATTTTTAATCACATTTGGTATCTGTCACGGGCACCATTAGCTACCCTCACTATCATGGAAAGGAACAAAACGACTCTTTATGCGCATCACTGATATCTCTAAACAGTCAGTGATGGAAATTTAAACAGTCATCGTACAGATTTTTTGTACGAAATAAATTTGATGTTATTCCGATCTCAACCGTTCAGATTTTTGCATGCTCGAATCTCAATGAAGAAGTTTCTTCATGCATGAATCTCAACTGATTGACGGTTGGGATTAGAATAACAGATTCCTGTTATTCCTTTGGAATAACAGAAGATTTATTTCCCTTTTGTACTGGTTTTTTGTCCTCATTAATAGATATAATTACTTGATGCAATTTAATTACTGGAACTTATGGGGTTGCATTACAGCAAACTCAGATGAATTAAGCACGTTTTTAATTAACAACATACTGATTATGTGACATTGTTCTGGAATAGTTCGACAACATACGAAATATCGAAAGATGAATCTTGAACATTTCTTAAAAAACACAGAAAAACTAACAAAATCGATTTGGAATCATTGGTGCTGAATATAAAAATTCCAAAAAAAAATCATCTGATATAAAATTTACACATCAGAAAGCATTTTAGATGTCGCTTTAATTACTTTTCTGAAACAAAACAATTTTTTTGAAAAATGTTCCTGAACTAGGCAAATCTGATCAGAGCATCAATGGTGAAACCAAAATTCAAAAACTTATAAAATTTAAATTAGGAGTCCTGAAATATTAAAAGTGGATGGATCCAACTACAAGTACTCTTACTTCCCCCAACCTGATCAAGTGACCATGTATTCCAATGTGTCTAGCTAATGGATAGAACAACACTCGGGTCCGTGTATTCCAATATGCTGAAGAAGTGGATCGGCTCTTAGATTTGGCTGGGCATGTGGTTTTTGGATTGGTCAGGATTAGATCCTAAACCCGTCAGTGCTGAAGTCTTGCTAGCTGTAGTATGGGGTTTTGGGAGCCCTTTCGGATCCTTCCGTTTGGGATAAAGCAAAGGCTGACAGATTCTGAGATGACAACTCCCATAAGACTAGGCTAACCATTGATATTTGATTTTGCACTTGATAAGTTTTTAGTGACTAATCTCAGGAATGGGTTAAAGTAATGTATTTTAGTGCTAAAGTAATTTCTAATTGCTTTTTCTCTAATGGTTCTTGGGTACATATCAGATTTCTGTGTTCATATATACTTGAACCTGATACTGGTACACAATACACAACTATACATATGTACCAGTGGTACAGAAAAAATCAGAATCGGAATCGGAATCGGATAAATCGGTTAGAATTGGCTGAATCGGATTGGAAACTCGGATTTTTTTGCCAAAAGTTTGTTTTGTTCAAAAGAATAAAAATAAAATTGTAAAAAAATAATTAGGTCAAAACTAATATTAACACCACTTGTTAACCCCTAAAAAAAGAAAAATAGAAAAAGAATAAAGAAGAAAAACCAAAAGGGAAAAAGGAAACAGTTGAAGGAAAAATGTTACAAAGTAAAAAAGACCAAAATGGAGGTTCCCATTAACACACGTAATGGAGAGGGAGAAAGATGGGAATAAAAGTTCTATTCGGAAGCTCTCGTCCCTCATTTAATCAGACAAGTGGAGCCCACGCCAAGGAGCCCGTCATTTCCGACTAAAGGGTCCCATGGTTCAAAAGTCTCTGTGCGCCATGTTCATTTTCCATTAATAATCTTTCTTCTTCCTCAGGAAACATCCCCAAAATCAGAAAAATAATTGGAGTTTCGGAGAATTAAGATCCAACGGAATCGGTTTGGAACCAGAAGAACAGGTCTAAATCGTAAGACTCGGTCTGAAATCAGTGCAAACTCAGCCGATTCAACACTGTTCAACACTTTACCTCTAAAACTCGCTCTCTGCATAAATCGGTCCAAAATCGGGTCAGTCTGGTCCGATTCCGGTCCAAATAGGCCGGTTCCGGTCCGACTCGGCCGAGTTTGCCTTCTACGTGTACCACGCATCATTTGATATGAATTGAACAGCTTTAATGTACTCTTTCAAGCTTGAGCAGAAGTTTTTGTATAAAAACTCAACTTACAATCTTCAACCATTTTCTATATCTCAAACGATAAATAAAATTGTCACTAATCAAATTAAAAATGCAAAGCACACAAATAAGAATCTGAAAGAGAAAACAATGACAAATATGAAATTGGACGCTTGAAGTAAAATATGCATTGACTAGAGTCCATGCATGGCTCTATTCTATAATAACAAATGTGTCTAACTATTGGGATATGCATACCAGATCACATATCCACAAAATATTATATTATAAAAGATACTATCATCATACTCTACACTATGTGGAAGAGTACGTAAATTTATATGTTGTTCATCCTGCTCTATTGGTTTTTGACAAGACAATCGGGTTTTGTATTTTAATTTGAATTTTTTTCCAAAGATATCAATCCAAATATTAAGTTCGAAAATAAAATATTTGAAAAAATTAATAAAATTATAAAGATTTTGTTTTGAAAAACAATTGGTTATTTGATATTCTCCAGTATCTTATAAAAGACAATTGAATAAATTAAATATACTTCATATTATGTGTTATTTGATGTTAAGAAAGAAGTTTTCTGTAATTTTGCAACTTCATCACATGTATAAGGAAAAAAATAGATATTTAAAAGTAGTAATAATAGAAAATGCATTTTATATCACACATATTGCATTACTTTATTTGGGCGTCTCATTGTATCCCAAACAGTAATATCGTCTTCTACACAAAATCTTGTTTGTCATCCAAATCAAAATTTTAAATTCCAAAATGATCTCACCATCACATACATAATACCCATTTGAAGTATCTAGCTAGCCCACCCGAAGGCAGCTCAAGGTGTGTGTGTGTAAAACAAAATATTGTGAATTTTTTTTTTCATTACATACAACTAAAAGAAGCATTTTTAATTTGTATCGTTATTCTTTGTACAATTTAATATTGTCCGAAATTTATAATTTATATCGGTCCATTATCGTAAAAAGACTCAGGAGATGTTGACCAAGGAGATCATAGTTAATTGTTTTGCTGAAATATGAATAAATTGATTTTGCTCGATATCATTTTTCTCTTGCCAAATATTACATGTAGCACATGTTTCTTTTCAGATAAAACACAACTTTTCTTAAAATTTTGGTAGATGTTTTACTGGCAGTTCATTTAGAAAAGAAAGAATTATTATTGGCTTTCTTTGTACATAGGTATATATAGTATCTGAAGTGACTATATGAAAAACAAAATCACATTTCAGTGGTTAAAAAAAGTTACTTGGTATTAAAAAAAGTCATTATACTGCCACGATTTAATTATGAGGCCCACCTTGCCAAGTGTTGTAAAAAACGTGCTACACGGCTGATTAATCGGTCGTTTAGTCGGTGGCGGTGGCCAAACTATTACGGATAGATTTGGCGGAAGTATATTTGCGGATTTGTCTGATTCATCGGCCGAGTTTTAACATTTATCTCCGTTTAGTTGTTTTTTTTTGTGATTACAAGATCTACCTGTAGGTCTTTTACTCGGTCATTTATTGGGCCACGATCCATTATATACATTGGATCGTTTAGTTGGTCAAATCGGTCGATTTATCCGATTAATTCATTACATGTTTTATTTTGTCTTGTCTGAACTTTTTCTAAATGACAATTAATTTCATGAAACTTTCTTAATTAACAAGAAAGTTAAGTTAAAATAAGTTTGTTTGATGAGTTAAATAATTATATTCAATAAAAAATGAATAAATACACATAACTTTATTGAAAACACAAAATTATTTGTAAAATTCCAATTAATCAGCTGCATACCAATTAATCACTTGAGAGTACTGTTATTTACAGCACTGCAGCTTGCAACTAGAAATTGAAATATATTTTTTTTCAGAAAGAGTGTAAAATTATAAAAGAAATAGGTCAAAAGTGAAATGAAAGGTATATATAAATCTGGCTGGGCTTTTTTTTTTTTTGCAATAAAAGGATGAGATGCTGATTAAAAATACAAATTTTTTTTTATATAGGCCCGTGGGATCTAAAATGCATGGATTGGATATCTTATCTCTTTTACCATACCATCTTGATTTTATGAATTTTATGAAGATTTCTTTATAAGGATTCAATGTTTGTTTTGGAAATAGGCTGAGGTAAATAAGGTGAAAAGGGGCAAAGTACTTCCTATAAATTATGATGTTTATTTTTCCTTTAAATAATTATTTCAAGAATTAATATTATTTGTCTCTTCATAAAATGAAATTACATGAATTTATCTATTTAGCCTCTTCAATTTCAGTTTCTAACTATATAATTGGTTTTAAATCAAAATAATCTATTATAGAGAGCAAAAGAAAAACTAAACAAAAATATAAATTACACATAACATCATATATAATAAATTTTATCCTATTTTTAAATATTTATTGCGGAAAAAAATTAGGATTTTTTTCATTTAATATCACGCCATCAAAGTAACAAGTTCTTAATTTTATCAGTTTGAAAAAAAATATAATATGTTTAATCCATTCGAGTCCTCGTATTGCTTCAACAAAATTTATCCGATTCCGGTCCAAATAGGCCGATTCCGGTCTGACTCGGCCGAGTTTGCCTTGTATGCGTACCACTCATCATTTGATATGAATTGAACAGCTTTAATGTAGTCTTAAAAGCTTGAGCAGAAGTTTTTGTATAAAAACTCAACTTACAATATTCAACCATTTTGTTTATCTCAAACGATAAATAAAATTGTCACTAATTAAATTAAAATGCAAAGCACACAAACAAGAAACAGAAAGAGAAAACAATGAAAAATATGAAATTGGACGCTTGGAGTAAAATATGCATTGACTGGGTCCATGGCTCTATGATGGATAAACTGAAGGAACATGTTTGCATAAGTTGCGGATCTCATTTGCCTTGGCAGCACGGTCAGGGTCATTGTCCGACCCATGCCAGTACAGTGTTTGAAGGTTGGTTAGGTATCGTAGTCCCTGAGGAACACGCAAATGTGGAGTAGAATCAATATAGAGTTTTCTAAGAATGGGCATGGCCCCCTCCTCTATCTCCCAATCCTTTAGATAGGAATTTCGCTTAATAATCAGAACTTTTAACTGGCTGAAGCCTTTTGCCGAACAACACATTTTTTCATTAGTGTCTACCATCTCCAGCTCGAGCCCCTTGAGGTACTGTAGCTTCTCAAGTGCCGGCATTATGCCTTGCCGGAATTTCAAATTTAAAAACTTAAGATCAGTGAGATGAGGAGGCATATCAATGGGCATTTCAATCAACTCTTTGGAATAAGAAAATAATTCGAGAAATTGCAGATTCAGATAAAATGGGAAGTCTCTCATGTCCAATTTTCCATTAAAAGGTAAACATAAACTATCAAGTTCGAGAGAGATCAGGTGATTTAAGGTGCTTAGGAAAGCGCCAGCTACCCCCCATGAAGACGATTTGTGTACTAAACGTAATGTACGTAAATTAGGTACATGAGGTAACTCTGTTTCCCATGATTCGTCGCTACGCACCCAACCAACTGTTTGCAAATTTGTTAATTTTGCTGACGTTGGCAGTTCTACAATAAATCCAGTGACATGCCTCAGTTCTTGATGCCATGGTAACACCTTTAGATCATCCGAATTTATTGAAGAAACGGTTTGTAAAAACTTCATGTTGCCGATCACTTCCCCCAAGGATCTATTCTCATGACTGACCACTTCACTATCTAAATTAAGGTATCTTAACTGAGTCAATCCTTCAAACATTCCCAATTCAATTTTGGTACCATAGTCTATGCTTACCACTTTGAGCAGCTTTTGCTTAGAACAATTCGGTATGCATTCAGTACGGAAGCACAACATAGTGCGGAGGTTTGGGCTCATCACGAGTTCATCACAATCTGAATGAACTGCCACACGACGTGCCATACACAAGTTATGCTGATCATCTGGATGTGAATACACTATGAGAAAGTTGTCCTCCTTGGCTTTCTGGATAGCAAGATCCCGTAGAAGATCGTGTATGCGACAATATTTGATAGAACCATCCGCAGATCTAGATGTTACTTGAACCATGCTCCTGTTTAAAACAAAACAAATTGTTTTGAGCAGACAAGCACATTCGATTTGGAGATCTCATAAATGTCATAACTAAATAATTGAGGCTCACATTTTTCTAAGGTAAGCACTAAACGAATATACTAATTATTATTAGAATATTAACGTTCATAAAATTTTCAGGACAGTAAATTTTTCATAAAGGAAAATAGTAAGCTTCAAATCAATTGAGTTGGATGGATCTATACATAACTAATTTGTGCTGATTACATTGTTCTTTTTTTGTGTTTTTTTTTTCTTTTGTTTCTCATGGAGTGCTCTTCATATTAATACATGATTGAAGACTAAATTTTATAATTATTGGAAACTTTTACTATTTTTTTCAAATTTTTTAAAATCAGTGTTTTTCAGAAAATTGTGGACCTTTAAAAATAAGTGATTTTAAAAAATCCGAAAAGAATAGTTAAGAATTCCAAAAAAATGTAAAATTTGAACAACGAACAGTATATTATACTAAAATGTGTAAGGCATTAAATGAAGTAATACCTCTGCACAAGATCTTCCAAGAAACTCTCCGCCGTTTCTTCCAATGTTCTTTTGTCTTCTTTTGGTATGAAGCCCTCCGCAACCCACATTCGAAGTAATTTTTCCGCATCGATTCTATAGTCTTCGGGAAATGCAGCAAAGTACATAAAACATGATTTAAATGCAAATGGTAGGGTCTCGTAACTAGTACCTATAATTTTCTCTCCATCGGCAAACCAACTCATTGTTTGTAACACCTTACTCCAAGTAGCATAGTTGAGTGGCTTCGTTGCTAATAGGCCTCCTAAAAGCACTAATGCGATAGGTAGCCCATCACATTTATGGACAAATTGATCTATGATATCAGAAAGATCGTAATTATCAATTTTAGTTGGATCCTGATTAGGAAGAGCCTTTTTCAACAAAAGCTCTAAGCTTAAGTCTTTCGTTAATAACCCAAGTTTATATGGATCACACGCGGGATCCGCATGCTTAGCAACATTAAAGTCCCTTGTGGATAGAAGTACTCTACTCCCATTATTTTCATCTGGGAGTGCTACTCCAATTTGAGTCCATAGATCGTTTGTCCAAACATCATCAAGGACTATGAGGTATTTTTTGCCTCTAAGAGACTCATGAAGCTTTCTTAGAGAACCATCTGTATTTGATTGCCCGAGTTGTTCTCCTATCTTTCTCAAAATATCAGCTAATACGAAATTTTGAGAAATGTCTACCCATATGCGAAGTTCAAATTGCGTCTTGACATCATCTCTGTGAAAAATAAAAAAAATATTAAATTCTAGTATAAAAAAAATTTAATATGATAAACTGATCAATAAAAAAGATCGGAAATTTCCTCACAAACATTTCCATCGATTTCCATGTGCGCAGGGACCCACGTTATTTGTTATTAGCTCTGAGGTGCACATAATTTTCCGATCTTTTTTATTAATAGACAAATAAAAAATATATCGATAATAAGAAATTTTTGTGAGGAAATTTAGAATTTAAAAAGAACGTTATAGTTTATAAACCATAATATTCAGTCAAATTTCCATTTTACTCCAGCCACGTAAAAAAAAAAGTTGCTACAGTAGGCAAGTTATGGACCATAACATTCCAACTGTAGCATTTTTTTTTTGTTTCATTTTCATATATGTTAAAAATAAATTCCATTTTTTTATTTGAATTCTGTCAAAATTGAAATTTAATGACATTGAAATTGTTCAAATTGGAACATTTGGCTTTCAAATATATTCTAATGAGATTGAAATTAAAAAATAAATTTATAGATTAGTTATTTGTCATATACATAGTCTAACAATCAAATATCGTACAGGTTGAATATTTTTTCATTATGCACAAAAAAAAAACTACTAATTACAAATTGTTCAAATTTTATGTTATGGAAATAATTTCTTATAAACACTATATACAAATCATATATATAATACTCATAATGTTGGATTTAATTTTTTTTAACATATATGAAAATGAAACCCCAAAAAAAAGTTGCTACAGTACGAACGTTAAGGACCATAATGTATGTATTGTAGCAAATTTTTTTTCTGTTTTACAGAGCGGAGGCAAAGTGGGAATTTAACGGGACGTTATAAATCATAACGTTCTTCTTAGATTTTGAATTTCTGTGAAATTATTTCCTATTGTCGGTATTTTTTATTTTTCTATAAATAATAAAATCGGCATGATTTCAAACTGCGTGGGTGATATAGTTTCAATTTTAAGAAAATCAACTATAAGATCAGAAATTTCAAATAGTAAGAAGGTAACTATAAAAAATTTCTGTGACAAATCTAAAGGGGTGTAGTTTGGAGATTAGGCCGGCCGAAATTTTTATTTCTACCATTTTAAAAAAATAAATAAACCAAATAACCATCGTTTTGTGGGAATTCGAATTCTAGCACGGCCGCATCGGCATTCTGCGGACCCATTTCAGCGGGACCGCAGAATGTCGCTGAGGACACCTGGCTGGGTCCGCAGAATTGTTCTGCGGACCCATTTTTTTTTTTCTTTTGGTTTTACCGAGACACCACTCCATCAGCGACATATATCAAATTTTTAGTTTTTTATTTTTTTTGGTTTTCTATGAATCCGTGCCACACTCGACTTTACTCAAATTTTTAGATTTTTAATATTTTTTGATGTCTAGAGATCCGTGCCACACCTATATCAGGAAAGTTTGAAAAGAGAATTGAAAAAAAAAATGGGTCCACATCGGCATTCTGCGACCCCGCTGAAATGGGTCCGCAGAATGCCGATGCGGCCGTGCTAGAATTCGAATTCCCACCAAACGATGGTTATTTGGTTTATTTATTTTTTTAAAATGGTAGAAATAAAAATTTCGGTTAGGCCGGAGACTTCTATGCAGATGTGAAACTGCTACTAAGGTTGGGACTTGGGAAGAAGGTCCAATGTATAGTTTAGAGTTTACTTTGCAATGAGCGGAGCATTTCATGCATTGAATTTATATCTTCATTTTTAAAATTCAAATAGTCGATCCGAACCACTCAACATTATTATCATATGAAAATATACTTGGAGACCAAATTTTATATTTTTTGGAACTTTTTTGCTATTTTTGAGACAATTAGAAAATCACTTGATCTAAAAATTCTGGACCATCCAAAAGTAGTAATTTTCTACCTACCAAAAAAAATAGTAAAAAAATTCCAAAAATATAAAATTTGATCTCCAAGTATATTTTCATATGATAATAATGTTGAATGGTTCGGATCGACTATTTGGACTTCGAAGACGGAGATATGAATCCAATGCACAGAACGATCAGCGCATTGCAAAGTACCATAGCCTCACTCTACTGTGTATATATAGATAGATAGAGAGTGAGACTGTGTGGTTCAGATCAAAGTAGTAGTTTTTGAGTCTTGGTGCTATCAATTTGTTTTTGCGGTTTTTAAAGTTCAAATAGTTGATCTGAATTTGCTCAACTTTTTCTCCATATTAAAATATGCTTAGGGACCAAATTTTACATTTTTGGAAAAAAATTACTATTTTTTTATGGATTTAAAAAAAATTAACCTTTTTTTTTGGAAAATTATTAGCTAATTTTTTGACAAACCAAAAATATTCATGAATAAAGTGTTTCAAAACAAAAATTTATTCATGAATATTGTTGGTTTGTAAAAAATTAGCTAAGCTTCCTTAATAATTAGTAACATATTATTAGCACTTAATTGTTTGTTGTAAAATATGAGGATTTAAAGAGGTAGATCAGAGATTGGACAGTCATCATTTTTTATATTTCCTAACATATATCATATTTCGCTAATAGAAGGTCACGTCACAACCCACATATCTCAAAACCAGTTCACCCTTCACAGACTCGATCAAATGCTAATAATTCCGACCTGACCGCGACCAATTTATGTTCGTTAGGATTAAATTGTGTAGATCTCTGACCCATTTGCTAAGGCGATATTGTCAGCCTTACAAATGAAATGTCTTAATACATACTATTTTCATATATAATCATATATATGAACTTGATTAATTACTAAACAAAATATAAGATTTGACATACAAAACTAAATACAAGAGGCAGTTGTATGTCTCGTAAATGATCGATTCACGCAACATTTTGTTTGATAAATGTCTTTAAATGGGTTTGACAATTTGGCAAATCAATTTATGTTTTCCTTAAATTTATATAAAATAATTTCATAATTTTTGTAAATCTTGACGTTGAAATCTATCCCTAGTCAAGTTAGAACCAAATTGAACCAACTCTATTGTTGCAAAATAAGAGTTCAACCAACTTGAATCAAACAATGGATTTTCAAAACTACAAGTATGGCATAAATAAAATATATACATGTGTTATACACGTACCTGTTGTATACTTTTTGCACGAGGGTTGTTTTTCCGAGTCCACCAACGCCCCAAATTGAAATCACAGAACGTCTCTTAACGGTCTCATCGAGCAACTTGTTGACAATATGGTCTTGGTCCTTCTTGAAACCGACAACATTGGGATCAATGTCCGGTATCACGGGTGGCCTAACAGGTAGTGTTATTACTCCAGTGTCCTCACCTAGATTATTGATTCCAAAGGTTTCTCTGCTCACCTTGATCTCTTCCAACCTTGTCTAGATCTTATTTATCTCGTCAACAAGTTTGCGTACAGCCGGGAGTTTTGAAGTTTTCTTTATGAACCTTTTCATGGCCTTCCTTATGCCGGTGGATCCGGTGGATTTTGGTGGGACCTTGTTAGAAATATTAGAGAGAGCAAATTAAGCCTGAGATTTTTAGCATAGCCTAGTGGAACTTTACAAATAACACTTTTTTCTTTTCTTTTCGTGGCTTGTATATTTTATAGCTTGTTATAGGTACTGACCATCATTTCAACTACAATGGCTCTTAATTAAGTCTCAGATAGGTATACAAGAAATTGTACTATATATGATAATCCAATCAATAAATAAACAAAATTCAGTTTATAAGAAAATTTCAGACCTCCAAGAGAAAGCTGTCAATGGCATCTTCTATCAACTGGGCAACATCTCTAACTTCCTTGACCCAATGTTTTTGTCTCTCATCTGTGATATGCTTCTTGTCAGCATCCTTGAGAAAAGCATGAATTCTTTCGAGATCACGCCTCACTTTCTCCACTTGCTCATCGATGCCGTGTATGAGTAAAACCTCCTTAACTGCAACATCAACGAGCTTTTGCAGCACAAACTTTACAATAGTCTCAGCCATCCCGTTTCTGTATTCTATGTGGCAGCCGAAACTAGCTCGAGAAGAAAAAATGGTGTATTAGTTCAAGATAGGTAGGCAGGATAAGAGGATCGGATCAGGAATTTAGATGCCTCAACTGGTTGATGCATTATTTCAAAGGTTGATTAATTAATTGATATTCGTGGTTGATGCGCACAATATTCTAAATAATTAACAGCTGGTGGTTTCACAACAATAAGTAGGCACATTCCGCGAGAGAGAAAACGCATTTATGACGGGACTCCGTCGCGAAAAGTACCGTCGCGAATAGAAAAAGCACGTTTACGACAGTACTCCGTCGCGAATAGAAAAAGCACGTTTACGACAGTACTCCGTCGCGAAAAGTTATTTTTTATCCTCGTAAAAAGTGCCAGTCTTTTGTAGTGTTTTATTAATTTAATGATTGTTTTATATCTCACTCATAGCATGCGTCCCTAATGGGACAAAATAATTTTCCTTTTTCCGATAGGTTCCTTTTCATTCAAAGCATGCGTCTCGAATCAATCAATATGTGAACGTGATGGCATGTGCAGCAATTAAATTATTGTTTATTTCCCCTTTTTCCGATAGATTCCTTTTCATTTGGATAATAAAAGATGTTCAGATCTTCATATATTTGTCTTTCATATTTAACGGATGAAACGTAAACTTTTTTTATTTATTATTTCCTTTTCATATGTCGGCAAACATACATATATATATAATATATTGAAGCGACTGTTTTACTTCACACTCATATTCTGCGATTTCAAAGTTCAAAATTCTGATCTAAACTGTTCAAGTTGATGTCCATATTGAATTATGCTTGGAGACCAAACTTTACATATTTTGGAAATTTTTTAATATTTCTTTAGAATTTTTAATCGTTGCTTTTTGATGGTCCAGAATTTTCTTGAAAACAACAATTTTAAAAAATTCTAAATATATAGTAAAAAAGTTTCAAAAAATGTAAAATTTTGTCTCCAAGCACATTTTATGATGGAGATCATGTTGAATGGTTTGGATCAACTTTTTGGACTTCAAAAACGAAAATATGAGCGTGAAGAAAAATATGTCATTTACTTCAAGAAGTACAGAGCCACGCTCTCTCTTTCTCTAAATATATATAGAGAGAGAGAGATTGGCTAATATCAAAACGTTTGTTCTAGCACTGTGATACAACCAATTGGTTTTTTAATTTTCAAAATCTAAACTGTTTGATGTGATCTCTATATTAATATGTGCTTGGAGACCAAATTTTACATTTTTTTTTGAAATATTTTACTATATATTTAGAATTTTTGAAAATTACTGGTGTTTAGAGAATTGCTGTTTTTGGAATTTTTTTTTGCTTGATTTGTCTGATTTTGGTTGTTGTTAACTTGATAAGAACAATAATTTCTTTTATAATTGTTAAATTTGTGCCTTTACTCATGTACTGTATCTATCTTCCTATGCATTATTTTTAGGCTACAACTTCAAACTACCAAAAGTGTTTGACCAGTCAAACTGGACATCTCCATTTTGCATCGATCTGATTACTAGTGTGAAAAATATAGTTCCAACTTCCAAGAAATAAATTGAAAATGAAAATCATAGAGTCACAAGGGGAGCAAGACTTGTGCTTATTCATGTCATAGAACTAGACACCCTCATTTCGTCAAGCACATGGTATCATATTTCTTGTTAATTCAAGTAGAAATGAAAACCTTCGGGTTTCATATAAAAAAAAAAAAGGTAGAAATGAAAATGACAAAAATATACCTCAACATTCAATATTATAACAAATTGTATTAAAATATAACTTAATTGAATAATTTTAGGAATGTAACAATATCAAAACTTGTTTACTTCATTTAGATAGGTCATGTATACAAATTGGTGCCATCTGGTAAATAATATCCATCAAATATATTGTATTCTGCAAATTATTTGAAGGTTAAAAACACATCCACCGGCATAGTTCACTTCTGACATGGATTGCCACAATTATCAAATAACTGGATGTAAATTAATGTAATATATCCTGTTGTATATATAGTTCAATCATATCAGCAGGCTTTAATGCAAAATTAAGATGTTAGAATGATACTTGCACCAATCAAGAATAGTATATGAAGTCCAGATGCCACCATTCAAGAAAAGAAAATAAAGAGAGAAAGAAGGGCATGAACTCCGCACTGTTTGTATTTATCATTGTTCTCTTCACATTTAATCAAATGTACATGTTAGATAAATGATTCTGTTTATCTTATAATTCTGCAACATTCTTTCTAATATCTTCCAACTCACCTTAGAACGAAAAAATGTCATATTGCAAAAAAGAAAAGAAAAACTACAGAATTGAAAGAAAAAAAAAAATACCATAATGAAGTAGAGCGACAATTTTAGGTTCAAGAACAGCCGAGCTTAGTATAAAATAGTGCATAAAAATGTCATAAAAAGAGCAGCTCTTCCAATTAACCAACAAAAAGGGTCCCTAAATACAGAAAATAAATAGGCAGATTTTAAAACTGAAGTAAAGAAACATGATATACTTAAGTTTTTAAATCTGACTATCTCTTTTTTTTTCTTTACAATAACATTATGTTTCTTTATGAGGATCTAATCTCCTTGTAAAATCATGTTGACATAATATCTTTCTAATATCTTGCAACTCAGCTTAGAACGAGAGAATGTTTATTGCACAAAAGAAAGAGCATCACCGAGAGTTACGAGAAAAAAGAAATTGTCATGAGAGAGAAGAGCGGGGATTTTGGGTTCAACTGCCGAGAGCTTAAACAAAGTATAAATAGCGCCTCAAATGAGGAGAGAGCAGATGGAACAGGTGAGAAAAGGCAATAAATAGAGGAGAGAGTCGAAAAGTCAGTCAAAAAAATTAAAATCTCTGATCAGATTGTTGGGAAGCCATAAATTCAAATATATTGGAAAAGACTAAATTTTTTTTGCATAGCTAGGTGTGACATGATTTACTAATTATAATTATTAAATTTGTTTTACTTTTTTAGTATTAGTTCCTCTTCATTTAAATTTTTTAATTCATCTGAATTATTGAATTTGAAGGTTGTTTTAAATTATCAATTCATAATTACTTATTTTGGTTTTAACAGTTTTAATTAACCCTCGGATTCGATCTTTCGATTTTTAACTGTGTTATATCTAGATCCGAAGCGAAATAGCCACTAAATATCTCCAAAAAACACACAAGAGGAAACGATGCACAGTTTCTTTTTTCGGAACTCTCAAGTCATAAATTTTTGTGTAAAGAAAGTAGTGTTCAGCACTGCAGCTATGAGTAAGATTTTTGTTCTTGATGTGAAGATATGCATTTCTGGTTATGCATAGCTAATAGCTAGCTATGACTGTTAAGTTATTATTGCACTTCGACAATTGAAAAATGAACCTTTTAAAAAAAAAGAAAATGGAAAAATAAAATTCAGAGATATTTTTTATGATTTTTCTGGTCTCTGAGATGCGAATTTTCTGAATCTCCAGACATATTGTAAGAATTTTTTAGCCTTTCGTGTGGGTTCTTGAATATTAAGACAATTTCTATGAAGTTTCTGAGTCTCTAGATATTTTTGTGAATTTCCTAGACACTCAGATAGCATATATAAATTTACTGAATTTTCTAGACATTTTGTGGAATCTACTTTAATTTCTGAAACCTCCAAGAAACTTGTGAATTTTATAACTTTCAAGAACTTTTGTACAAAATTTTTGTGAGTTGGATATAGTTCCAAAATTTTACTTTCAGGATGGATTTGGTAACTTTTCAAGCTAGGGGTGTCAATAGATACTGTAGGGGTCGGTCGATGTATTTTCATATCCATACTCACAAAAAATTAGTCTTATATATACCATATCATACCATTCCATACCATTACCCATTAAAAATTAGGTTGCAGTACTCTTATTCTTAATAGCATATATAATGTAATCAAAAAAATAACAAATAAAGAAATATATTAAAATATATCATGTACCTAATATTACAAAATGAAAAAATATAATTTTAATTTGTATTAAATTAAAAGATATAAATTATTTATTAAATAAAATGATAAAAAATTGTATAAATCAATTTTACTAAGTAAAAGAGTATTGTACTCGGGGTCACAACACCCGCAAAACGGTGCAAAAGCCTTGCACTCTGGTGGGGCGAACATTCCAAGATATGCAAGTCATCCCACCAGGTGTCGTATGAAGCAGTGCGGGATCTACAGAAGTTGACCCCTTTGATTTCATTTAGGTAAGTCACCTCTCTTGCTTGGTGTTTTCTTTTGCGTTTTGTTTGAAAAAAATTAAAATCTGTGATAATCTACTGAAATATGTGATAATCTCAGAAGATACGTACTCTGTCAAATGAGGGTAGAGTGGACAAGTCATTGGGAAAAAATCAAAATCTATGATAATCTACTAAAAAATACTTGTTCAATTTGTTTTACTTTGTTGATATTTCTTCCTATTCATTTAAATTTTCTAATTCATCTGAATTATTAAATTATTAAAATGTCTATTTTGAATTATTAATTCATAATATTATTTTGTTTAAATAGTTTTAATTCAATTTCAAATTTTAATTATCTACGAATTTGTTTTTAATTAAAACTCGAATTTGATATTTGTAGTTATTAATTGTGTTATATCTAGATCCGAAGCGAAAAACAAAATAAAAGATCTGCAGAACATTAATGTTTTTTGGGGACTCTGCAGTGTGCAACGCTACAGCTATGAGTAAGAATTTTGTTCCTCGAGTAAAGACATGCATTTATATATGGCTATTCATATAGCTAAAAGCTAGTTATGATTGTGTACGTATGAATTCAGATCTCTAAATTAACTCAAATTGTGAGTTTTGATTCAGACATAAATATTAAATAGATCTCGTGAAAATAACTCTAATTGTGAGTTTTTAGGAGAGCTAAGTGATATCAGAATAACATCTTTACTACCTATATTTTCAGAATTGAGTACAATGAACCAATTATAAATTAACATTCTTTTTTCACTTTGCTATATTGCTATTTATATGGGAAAATCGTAAATTTTATATTGAAGAATGCACATGAGTG
>JAJGRW010003064.1:0-35220 GCA_025461045.1 Carex parvula | reverse complement strand
TTCTCCAAAGTTTCTCATCCTTTTCTCACATTTGCAAGTAAGTCTCTTTATTTTTTTTTTAATTTATGAAGTCCAAAACGGTTGTAAATTGATAGAATTTGTTAGAAATGTAACAAAATTAGTATAATTTAGTTCTCAATTAGTTTAATTTGTGGTATAGCGTATTTAATTAGTTTTAATTAGTTTTATAGTTAATTAGTTTTAATTAAGTAAATTTTAGTTTAATGGTTGTAAATTGATATAATTTGTTAAAAATATACCAAAATTAGTATATTTAGTTTAATTAGTATTAATTAGTTTTAATTAGTTTAATTAGTATTAATTAGTATTAATTAGTTTAATAGTATTAATTAGTTTAATTATATTAATTAGTTTAATTAGTATTAATTAGTTTTAATTAGTTTAATTAGTATTAATTAGTTTAATTAGTTTTAATTTGTATTAATTAGTTTTAATTAGTTTAATTAGTATAATTAATTAATTAGTTTAATGTATTAATTAGTTTTAATTAGTTTAATTAGTTTAAATTAGTTTAATTAGTTTAAATTTTGATGAGTTTAAATTTTGTTGTTGATATGTCTATATTGATCTATTGCTTCGACCTATTTTCATACCTATATCATGTTTTTAACCACTAAAATTGCATTGTTTAAATTGAATATCAATAGAATATGGTACTGCTGCTATTTTGTGGTTGATTTGCAGGAAATAGGAGAAAACATGAAGAGCTCTGACCTTCCCCACGCGAGTCGCGTCCCACCTGACGCGGGTCGCATCGCAGCCCAGACGCGACCTCAGACGCGACCCTTATTGCACACATCAGTTCTACTACTGACGCGGGTCGAGTGCCATCTCATGCGGGTCGCGTCGACTTAACTGCGCCAGGCCCAATTGAGGCCCGTTAAGAAACCTATATACAGAGGGCCTGGCACAGGAAAGGGGATCCACGATTTTTCACAGAAAACAGATCTGATCGGTTTTGAACCGAGAGCTTGGCGCCAGGGAAGAGGAGAGGCGATATGGAGCCGATCTGGAGCCACGACTTGGAGAAGAAGATTCCAGAAGCCTCGATCCTCTTCACTCCTCCATCTCTCACCATGATTTGCATTCTCTTTCTCTCTTCTATTTTGATTTTGCTCATGTCTGAGTAGATTGTAGTTTCAGGGTTTGGATTGTAGTCTGATACTTTGTTTGATTATGCACATGGATTGATTCTGATTGTTATTTCGTGTTTTTTTTATCTTGTATTATTTGAGATTGCTTGATCTAAATTGCTTGATGATTCTTGATTGTCTACTGTTGAATGCCTTTGGTATTTCTTCTTGTAATAAGGCCTTGACATTCTTGCAAATTAGGTTAAGTACTTGAGGTAGGTCTGAGATCCGAAAGGTTAGGTCAATAGTAGCCGAGAGGTGAAATTTTCACTTGTTCCACTTGTGGATACCTTTAGTAAACAGAACTGAGAACTTAGGTTTAGATCAAACAGCTTGATTAAACCTAGGAAGGTGAAATTGCATTTCCTAACCAGGTCTGCTAGCCAACACACGAGAGTTGAGGGTTAGTGACATTAGTACGGTCAATCTCGCCTTACACGATTTAAACAACCAGTTTCTGACATGTGCAAACTCAGCTCAAGGGGCCATGCGGGCGCGGAGATATCACGCGGGTCGCATCCCAAGGGTCGCAAGCGAGAGCTTGCGAGTCGCGTGACAGGTCCAGAGTAGCTGAGGGCCACGCGGGTCCGACATGCGGAGCATGCGGGTCGGGCACAAGGTCGCATACGAGAGTATGCGGGTCGCGTGGCAAGTCCAGAGCAGCAAAGTTGAAGCGAAATCTGAAACCCTTGAAACCGCCTTTTATCAATAGTTTTACTTTCATGACATTATATTGTTCATACATTTGTTCATTTCATTTGTTCATACATTTGTTACAAAACTTAGGAATAGACAAACACACACTTTCAAACTTATACCTAATTAGGTAGAGTAGAAATTAGAAAGTGAGTCGTCCCTGTGGATCGATACCTGAATAGACCTACACGATGAGATTGTGCACTTGCGATCTGAGTCGAAGGTTTAAAGGTTTAAGAGCTACAGATTCGTCTGTAGTGAAACTTTGTTCACATCATTTTGGCATACGAACAGTTGTGTTAACCACTATCTATATATATTGTGGATAAATTTTTCAACCGCATGACAAGTTTCTTTTAGATGTCAAGCTGCTGCGTTCACATGATGTACTACGAGGCAATGGACCCCATATTTCATCAATCTTGGGACTGTACAATATTGTCTCTATAGCTGCAGAGTGAGAGTGTCATCATCAATGCATCTCTCATTGTAGGACTAGTGGAGCGATGGCATCCCAAGACGCACATGTTCCACTTCCCATTTCGGAGAGATGACGGGACACTTCAGGATGTGAGTGCCCCTATAGGGTTTGCCTATCAGTGGCACACCCGTTGGTGGTCCTCCTGTATCTGACAACAGTCGGTTGCTGAGCACTTCAATCAGTTGTTGGGAGCTGATCCGGATGAGTTACGGGCTAGCCGTGGGACGTCTAAGTTCCATATGAAGATGACCAAGTTGCGATGGCACTTCATCGCCGGTCTGACATGCAGAGCCCACTATTGAGGATATTCAGAGGTAAAACCTATAAACTCTTTCTGTTACATTTGTTATTTACTTTATACTATTTCGAAAAGCGTTTTATCATCTGCTTTGTATTGCATATATACGGGGCTTCGTGATGGACCTCTTTGGTTCTGTCATGTTTGTTGATTCCAGCGGTGATTGCGTCCCCATGATGTATCTCCCGCTGCTGAGAGACCTTGACAGCCCGTCGAGCTACAACTGGGGTGGGGTTGTCCTAGCCCATCTGTACTACAACCTGTGCCATGGTTGTAAGGTAAGTCCCTAACTCTTTTCTTATTTAATTATTTTCTCAACCAATCTAAATACCCTCACGGCTAAAATTCTTGAAAATGCAGAGGGAGGCGAAGTAAATCTTTGGGCCGGTACTTTTGCTGCAGCATTGGTCGTGGTCACGGCTATCGGTGGGCTGGCCAATCTCGAATGAGCCTCCAGCGTGGGGAGAGCCCGATAATCTTAGTACTATCGGTATCAGGCCAGTCCATTCACAGTTGCAGAGTTTAGCTACATAGCAGATTAACTGGATCCGGTAAGATGAGCTCTTGCAGAGCGAGAAGTTGTCGGGGATATGTCTGGCGTAGCAGAAGAGATGGTGGTACAGAGGTCCACTGGTCTGCTTCTGGATAGTGGAGCACCACTATCCAGATCGGGTACTCCGTCAGTTTGGTGAGTTGTCGTTGATCCCTGCCGATCCAGATTTGCCGAGGTCTCAAATTAAGAAGCTGCACAAGTAAGTCATATTTTATTATCTATTATATCATATTACTTGATAGTTTTGTATTGCAACTAACGTGTTCCTTACAGTACTTGCCACGGGGCATATCAGGACAGAGACTGGAGTACGCATTATGTGGAGTACTACGCTAGGGCAGTGGCTCCGGGACATGCCGATTTGTGATAGATGCCAGATGACTCACGCAGACCCCGGACATCCCCTATTGAGATATGAGTCTTGGTACTTGTGGGTCTGCACAGCATCAGTGTATTTGCAGGGCGATTACGGTGCCTTCTTACGCCAAGATCCAGGAAGACCCAGAGGGTTACACCCCTAACGGTCGCAAATGGGCTCGCACGGTAATGCACCTCAAACTACACATGTTTTTCCTAACTAATTAGTTCATAAATTTTTTATCTAACAAAATAATATTTTGACAGCTTTTAGTGGCGCTTAAAGGTTGCGCGTATGGGATCAAGATGCTGAGAAAAAAGGGCTGGAGAGTTATTGGGTGATTGTTATTGAAGAGCCATGCCAATTTTGTTGAGGATGCCGGGCACGGTGGGCAGCTCATTACCATGTTGCGAGATGTCGGAGAGAACATCAACTGGCGTCAGGTAGATCCGGTCGAGCCTGACGCGACCCCAATTATAGCTACTGAGATGCCATCTCCCCCCTCCCGAGAGCAGCCAGAGTGGGACTACCATCGTTGGGTATTGTCTATGACTGGCTGCAGGCATTCTATGATGCGCAGGGACGTTCAGTTCAGCCTCCGGTATGTCATATTTCATTAGCTCTCAAGTTAGTACAAATTTCTTCCTTCATAGCAAATTTACTTAATTATTTGTATGATTGCAAGGTCCGACCTACATGCCGCCACCCCAGCGCGGCATGAGCCTCCAGAATTCTTTTCTATGGAGGATGAGGGGTCATCTTTCAGTCTATGACTTCGAGTTTGGGGACCCTCCAGAGTTTGAGCCGACGAGACGACGATATGAGACTGAGCTACCTTATGATAGAGAGGCCAGTAGTAGCCGGTCTCAAACTCAGCTTGACTTTGCGACTGAGTTGGCAACATCCATCTTCTCTACACCCCCACCAGTCCCTAGGGTGAGGATGAGAATGTCTAGGATACCGCGGTATAGGTGCGCAGAGAGGCGCGAGACTGATGTAGTCACACCTGATCAGAGAGCTTGGCCGAGACCTTGGTCGGACTACCCGACAGAGTACAACAGGGACAGCCACTTGAGCGATTGGCCCTCCTCTGGTGTCCGCTACTTGAGTCCCGTTTTTATGGTATGTTTAGTTAGATTGTTTTGTATGTTTATATTGGTAAACTATGTTTGTTGTTTATGTTTGGATTATCTTATGTTTTGGTTCTTTTTATATTGTGTTTCATGGTAGTATTTATATATTTTTTTAGATCCTTGTTGTCACTAAGTTATTCTAAATTAAATAAATTCGCTAATTATACTAAATAAAATAAATTATGCTAATTATGCTAAATTATACTAAAATAAATTCAGAGAGCTCGAATAGACAAACAGCAAAACAAAAATAACAACATGCATACTACAACATAAAATCTAAACAGAAAATACTACAATAACATAAATACACACCACATTTCTCATATAGCAAACACTATGTCTTAGGAGTAGTGGAACTTTCTCCCGTCGTCTTCGAAGGCCTGCAGCAGCAGGCAACACACTATTATGTTTGGAAACGATAATCGTTTACTAGATCAGCATTCTTGTCGATACAACGAGAGTGAACTCTTACACCACAGAGATGACAAAAGAACATCTCCGCAATATCTCCTTTGACACGACATGCGGGGCAAACTTCCCAATCAGGTGGAGGGTCAATATCGCCTAAGTTCTCATAAATAACGCTTCTAATAGTCGGATCATCCGTGGTAGCACATTCTTCAATCTCGTTGGGTGGAAACCCTAAACGAGATAAATGTCTCCTCAAGCGGGCTTCACCCGTTCAAAAATTGTTAGCGAGGGATATGCGAGCATTGCATGCAGTTTCACTTCCTCCTTTTCGAAGTTCGGATTTGGGTGTCATGGTAAGATCTAGGGTTTGAAATGAAAGTTATGAATTAGACAATTTATATTAATTCTAAACTATTTCTAAAAAAATATATATATAAATAAATAAAGGAAAAACATAAATAATAAATATACAGGAAAATCACCTCAAATATCGCATTTTCGCCTCAGAAATCGTCTTCTCTTTCTCTCTTTTTGTTCTGTGGATTTGAGTGAGTTGTGAGAGGTAGGAAAGAGAAATATGAGTATTTCTCGGGTCTAAAACAGCAAAAAAAAATTCTCAACCCGGTTGAGAAAAAAAGTAGACCGACCATTACATAGCCGATTCGAACATTTTTAAAAATACCCAGAATAATACCCAGTTACTGTAGGTATATATTTATTAATTTGTATTTAACTTTGAATATTAATAAAAAAATCATGGTAATCTATATCTCATACCTCACAAAAAAAAAGTAACAAAGTAATAGCTGGCTCAACATTACAACATAACTTTTACCCGCCCCAATTTTTATTCTACAGCAACCTACCTAGTAAACATCAGATCCCACTACTGAGAGACATGTTTTTCTCCTTTTAATTAACGAAACATATTTGACGCCATCCCCGTATCTCTCTTCCAATCATCACGCCCACCCCCTTTGAAGAATCGACAAAAGAAGAACCAGTCAGTTACAAACAAACTAGAAGCAAGAATCGGCGCAACTCTGACGGTGAGTTAAAATTCTGATTCAAGCTTTTTTTTAGCCCTAAACGCGGCCAGTCGTTTCGGAAATCGCCCAATAATCCGACCGTGGCTGCCGATAGATTTTCCAAACCGTGGTAGCAACAATGGATTATTGCTTGATAATTCCATGGTAGAAGGTCCTAATTTCAAGTACAGTTCTTTGTAAACACTTTGCTTCCATGGTAGGGGGTTAGGGTTTAATCTTTAATGCATAGATATAATAAGGTGATTAGCAAATGGCAATAGTACCTTGACAGTAGCGGTGGTTTTTCTACTTGCTGATTTATGCAAATCTGTGCTTAATATTAGCCATTGGTGTTAGAGGAAAGTTTGAAAAACCCTAATCTTTCGGTCTGGTCCAGTTGGGCTTCAACTTTTGGATGCCCCTCTGAACTTTTGAGTTTGATTCAATCAAGATGAGCAGTGTTCCGTGAAGAAAGAAAAACTAGGATTAATACTTAGTTTATGGAATGGTTTGATTGAATCAAAATCAAAAGTATAACCGGTTGGTACCAAGTAAAAATGGAAGACATCATTGCAGCAAGTATTACTATACTACCTCCATTTGTACATTCTGTTACCTGAAGTACCTGTTATGTTCTAGCCATATCTGGTGCTAGGATACCTGTTACATGATTCTGCATGGCAACTAGAAAGTGGAAACAACTCAAACAGAACATTATACAAAAGCTTAAAAAACTAACATAACATTTCGTATTTTTTATCCCTTACATTATGAAACCTTTCAGATCAAGTAAAATGGTTTTTCTCGAGGCAGAGATGAACTCCAATGTGCTGATCTCTCCTGATCAGCTGACCCCTCAAGGCCTCCTCCTTCAAAAAGCCATCATCACACGCCTTCTAGAAGACATCGCCAACAAAAAGGCCTCAAAGGAGCATGGCTACTTCATAGCCATCACCTCTCTTAAATCGATTGGCGATGGGCGAGTGCGCACCTTGACTGGAGATGTCCTGTTCCCAGTCAGCTTCTCGTGCCTGACCCAGAAACCGACCAAAGGTGAGGTGTTAACTGGCACAGTTGAGAGAATCCTGAAGCATGGGCTGTTTGTAAAATCAGGTCCCATTGAGGATATTTTCATTTCTGAGAAGATGACTGGAGATTACAAATATGTCCCTGGTGAGAGCCCGATGTTTCTAAGTGCAAAGCACAGTAAGCTGGAGAAGGGGGTTTCGGTCAGATTCAAGGTGGTTGGGTTTAGGTGGATGGAGGCTGATAGGCAATTCCAGCTTCTCGCGTCACTAGCTGGTGATTTTCTCGGTCCAATATAAGGTTTTCAGTTAGTCTTTAGAGTTTAGGTTTAGTTAAATAGTAGAGCTGCGAGGTGGCGTGTTTGGGGTTCTTTTGCTTGAGGGAACGATGGTGAATGAATAGAAAGAGAGGTACTGTTGTTTGGCTGATTTTGTCTTCTATGAAATAACGTAGCTTGGTTGTGTATTTAGTTTTATTGTGTTGGTTGCTTGCATCTCTAATTGTTGGTTGCTTGCATATCTAAATTCTGTGTGGATAGGTCATATGCCACTTTTTATACTAAAAAATAGCCACCATATATCTGAAGAGTTTCATCTGCACGTTCGGACTTTGAGGAAATAGAATGTGACAGGAGGAAAAGGACTAGCAATTCTACATTCAGAGAGCAACGCTGCGCATAACGTTTCTCCTATAGAGATTACATTGTGAAAAATACACCTTCGTTGGTATCAAGTTAGTTATCTGTTTTGTGATTTAACTTGTCTTAGCTCCTTTTTTACATGTTAATGCACTTTTTAACTGTATATAGCAATCTGCTGCACAGGCCACCGTTGTTTAACAATGACAACAAATTACCTCGAAAAGGCTTTTGATTTCGTTCAAGGAATAAGCTGAAATATTATGGACATATATATCGACCCTTCCTACAGATTAATTAAACCACGCAAACACCAAAAAAGTTAGCGAATAAAAAACTGACCATTAAAAAAAAAATTCGGAATTTACAAAATCATCATTAGTTGGCAGCTTTCATCCATAAGCATTATATATATCAGAGGGTAATAAAACGGTCAGAACTTGAATAAGAATTCCTATGGACATAATATAATATCTACCGAAAAACTTATTTGCAAGGCATAATGACATATTAGGAAGCTATAGCTGGGACTGAAATTTAAGGTGGTATGACAGCACCATGATAAAATCCTTGGCAGATGTTCCAACTGTTGTCTTTATTCTATCCGACGACTCGTTTCTGAGCCACATGTTCATTAAACCATGCACAGTCATGGTTGGGCTTATTGCTTGGCCTCGGCACACTATCTCCACCTGTCACATATCCACAAAACAAATTCTATAACCTAAAAGGAAATAAAAATGTTATTATATATGTTTATAAATCTAAATACACAGGAAAGAAAGGAAAAAGAGAGATCAATGTAGGAAGTACATACTCTGTTTGGGCTTTCTACCGCTAGCATATTTGAAAAATCAGAAGAAAAAAAATGTTGCAGTGAGCGTAATAATTTGTAAAAGATGACTATTCAGAATCAGAAACTAACCTCGTTTTCAGCACCAAGACCAAGTTTATTCTTGACATATTTTTGTATGGAAGAGACATTCATTTCTCCATCCCTGTCATATCAGCATAAAGAAGATATAAATTATGCAACTAATGATAAATGGTGAGCCATCTAGTTTGATTTGTAATTTAGCTAACACATGTCATAAGAATTATGCATCTTTACTCCTAGTCTAAAGCAGGTCAAGAACAACAACAAACAAATAGAAGTTGTCTAAAAGTTAGACATCAACTGATGCAACCAAAAAATTAACAAGTAGGTTATATTGGAAATGAACTTACTTAATTCTCAAAAAGTTTGCAGTTAGCTGAGGCAATACTGCTCCCGCTTCCCTGATACAAAAAAAAACAGTAATTCAGTGCTGCAAAACATATTTTCTTACTTCCCATATTTTATCGGCAAATCAACCCAACTTTCGCCTTAGTTGCCAATTTGCAATCAAGAAAAAAACACTTTGCTTCTAAACTCAATTAACAAAAGGTACAGTATAACAGAATCTTACAGATTAGAAGATGCAACTAATGAGAACCAAATTGGCTTGCTACTCAGTAAACCTTGAGCAGAGACCTTTGCCTTCCTACTGGAACCTTTGTTTCTTCTTACTTTCAGGAACCTCTTTCCATTATCTTTTCTCTCCTCTGATTTACATGAAAGCTTATGTTTCCCGTTGCTTCGGATGATTTTGCCTGTTTTTATTTTTACAGCAGGACTTGGATTCTCAGGTTTAATCAAATTTAATCCCTTTTTAGTCCCTCTCTCTCTCTTTTGAGATTGACTGTTAGAGCCATCAACATCTGGACTTATCTGCATAAATAAGGTGTAGAAGTATAGAAATTAAATAGAGAACCAAGAATTTAATTTAAAAACAGCAGCCTAAATAAGCACAAGGGCCTAAAACGTAAAATAAATATAATTTATTTGATGAACAGAAAAAATAAACTCTGGTACATGCATATATTAGAAACAATTAATTCACAATATTTCAAACTATTTTACCGGAATCCCAATGCAAGTCGTCTTTTTTGTACCTTAGTTGCTAAGCAACAGAAAGGGCTTAAATTCTCCAAATTGCTTAATGAACAAAGTTCAGTTATTTTGACAATTTGCAAAGCATCCAAAAGTAGTTTACAATTCACTTGTCTTATGGTGCAATTAACATGAAGGACCTAAATTAACAACAGCAGTACTTCTCTTTTGGTAAATTTGCAACAGTACCCAAAGTATAGTTTATCTACCTGTCTCCTTGCATAAGTCATCATAACAGACCCCTCACGTGTACCCATGTTTTCTTCTTCTTTCAGTTGATCAAGTTTCAACTTCTTCTTAGCATTACCACTGAGAGGAGGTGAAGAAGACTCATCAGACAGATAGAACCTCCTAGAAGCTTTCGACTGAGCATCTGTTGCAACCAGAGAAGATAGAGATCTCTCCTTCACTTTTTGAATTTGGATTTGGATAGGTGTTACTGGATTCTGAGGGTCTTTGTCAGACTCTGATTTTTTCCTTTTGATTGGAAATATTTTCTCCCTGAGGTACTGGATGTGGTGATCTGGTCTGTATAAGAAAAGTAAAAAATGTAAACCACCATGAACCAGTAAGGTATCAAGTGGGCTATTCTGGATTGCTATGACCAGCCTTTTCTTCAGTAGTTTCTTCAGAAAACTACTATGGAGAGAGGGTGGTAAAGCTTACCATTGACTCTGATCCATTAGTACCTAGATAAAAATTTGACCATGCAACCTTGGTCTGTATAAAAGCAACCAGACCGGTACAGGTACATATCAGCTGGTACAGTGATCCTATGTTGAAATCAAGGAGGATCTTGCTATAAAAAAGAAAATAAACAAACCTAAGTTTATCGGCAGCAGAACAGCCAAGGTCAGTTTTGCAAATGGGACAGCATTCCTCCTCCTCATCCACTAGCTTTTTCATTATACATTTCCTACAAACTGTATCAAAATTATTGTTTCAGGTTGGTATTTCGTGATAGACAATGTATGAAAAATGTAACGTGATATATCCAGATTGAAAAGAGAATTATGTAGATTCAAACAGAACACCAACTTCACATATAATTTGCTTTCTCCAGAAAGCAGTATGACCTATTATGACGAGAAATATATGTATACATCACAATCTCAATGCTTCTGTTATATGAACAAAACACGTCAGTAATATAACAAAAATATAGCAATGAGGCAACAGATCCTTCATGTTCAGTTGAAACAAAGCATCCTAAAACAATTTCAGAGAATAGCTATCGCTAGAATAACACCAAAACTAAATATAATTCAAAGGCGTACCTACATGCACACATCGAACTTATCCTTCTAGAACCACTACGAACAACAAAATTCCAGCAAGAAGACATCAAGATCAACAAACCAATTCACATAAGGAACAACAGCAAACACAAACTAGAGAGGCAAGATGACAAAAGAGATGAATACAAGCATAAAGCACGTAAGGTAATAGAAACGAGACACCCACGCAATCGATCAAAGAGGGGGTGTAGAGAGAGAGAGAGGGAAGAGGCGAGAACTAACACGTGTGAAGGCACTCGCGGATGGTGGTGGCGTCGCAAAGAAGCCCCTGGCAGAGGGGGCACGTGAGGCACGTGACGAGCACCTCCCGCTTCACGCTCACCTCCCCCCTCGCCACAAGTCGGGACAGGGGAGGCTGTGGCGAGCACCCGTTACCGGCGGATGCGGCGAAGGAGGCTGGCGTGCGCTGGGTTCTCCGACGACGACCCAACGGCATTGTCTCGCTAGAGAAGGAAAGGAAGGACAGAGAAAGGTAATTTTGTGATTTGTTACTTCTCTCGCTCTCTCTATGCGTTGGGATGGCGATGTGTTTCAATATTATTTCTCTCTCTACCCCTCAGGCTCGCTCGCTCGCTAGTTGCTTGGCGAATTAATAGGGAGTTCATGTTTTGGTTGCCTACGGGCTACGCCTACGGGTATAAAATTTAGCTTATTTAAAAAATTGCGAAACTAAAAGGAAGACTTTTCCTTTTATGACCCTCTTACTGTTAGGATTGATTTTAGTGGGCACAATCGTACAACTGGCGAATTGAGTCCTTCAATTCAACCTGGTTGTCGTCACTTGTCACGCTACTTGGCACAAAAATGGAAGCGGTAACCTGCACCATCATCGTACTTTATAAAATTACTAGTATGGAATATATTACAAATGAACAAAAAAATATCATACAAAATAACTTATTAAATAATAATTATTTTTAAATAATATAAAAAAATAAAATAAAGACATGATCAATCAATTATCAATTAATTAAAAAAATTCTTAAATAGCTTTTAAAAAATAGAAAGAAATTAGGACCAATCATAAAGATAATACAATTTGCATGTGACGAGTACGTATCAAAATAAATTTGGACTTTTATACGTAAAAAAATATCAAAAAGATGCATAGAATAAAAAAAAAGACAGATTATTTGGTTAGAAAGCTGATATTCAATCTGAAATTTTAACTTTTAATCACAGCCGTTGACAGATCAGAACATCTACGTGCTTAATATAAAAATGGAAATATATTATTCCCTTATTAAATAACTTGACAATTTCATATAATTTAAATAGTTTTTATTGAGTGTTGAATAGAAAAAGTATATATAATTAAAAAGATGAAAAACCAAATTATCTAACAACATAGAAATTTTAAACCGATTCGACTGAAATCAAATAATAATATACGTACTTTAAGATTCAACTTAATAGAATCATATTCACTTTAATGACCTAAGTATTCAACTAATCTGAATTATTTATCATGAATAATACAGTCCGTGATAGTTATAAATATCAATGAAAATAGCTTTGAACATTTTACATTTCCTTGCAATTAAGATACTAACATTAATTTCCCCAACAAATTGAAAAGTATCATATCATATAATTTCTGAATGAATTTATAAATTGCACTTTGTGATTTCTTTATTCTCTTTTTGAATTTATAAACAAAATAAAATTACAAATATGTTACTCCTTTCACACTTATTATTTTAGATGATATATGAAATCAGTTTACTCTTTTTTTTTTTAACATCTTCCGACTTGGCGGATAGAACTGGCTCAACACTCGATTTCTGTGATCTTCCTTGACAGTTAAATAGTTGATGGGATAGCTGCTTTAATGACATTTGGGATGCGTACAACGGTACAAGGGTTTATCTCGCATCAGTGTGCACAATATTTGCAATTATCTTGTTTTTTTTTTTCTAATTATTATTTTGGTTGATAATGGACATATTGTGATGTTTGTTATAAGCTAGCGTGTTAATAGGTCGAGTCAGGGTGAGTTGGTGTTATCTTCTCTAATCCGATTCAAAACTTTCGAACTATGGAGATTAATCATATAAAAAAAAATCTCACAAAATGAAGATCAATTTACAGTACTCATAATATTTTTTTCTAAATTATATAAAAAGTCACCTATAAATACAAATATTATGAAAAAAAAAAAAATGAAAGTCAATGGGATCAATTGACACCCATATGCTATTAGTACATCCGCTCCTGAATTCGACCCGACTTGATTCGAGTTGTCTATCTGGATCTAGTTTGAACTAGTCATGGATCGATCCAATCCAATCCGATCTATGAATTTTGATTGCTTATTTGTTAATTTATTTATGCAATTTAAACTTAATTAATATATAATTGACCTTAATTATTGTATAATAAACCGTCAGTAGTAATAAAATTCAAGTAAAATGCCACAAATGGATCGGGTCGGATTCGATCCAAATCCGACCCCATCCGAATCGTGTTAAAAAATCTAGATCCGCATCCAACCCATTTAACCTCAAACTAAATAACATAACATGTAGATAAAAGTAATATATTTAACATAATATTACGCTTATAACAAAAAGAATACACGTTTTCATCATATCATTTTTAACAAGTACATCACTAATTATTACTCCAACATTATCATATGAAATGCCACACAAATTAATTTCACTATAAAAAATAATAGATTCTGATATAAATGAAAGTGCTACATCAATTTCATTGGAAGAAACATATGTTATAACATAGTTAAGTTAGAAAAAAAAAAAATGCCACGCATATAATGATGGCACTGAAAACGATTGTCCAGCTAACTATTTAGGGGTAAATATATTAATAATATTGTTTTGACTTTATACAATGTACAAATCATATATTATTAAATTTTAGGGGTAAATATATTAATAATATTGTTTTGACTTTATACAATGTACAAATCATATATTATTAAATTTTAACTCTATTATTTGTGAGTTGCATAAAGTTAAAACAACACTGTTAATATCTCTTATTTAGTTGTCACTATGCTATATAGATTATTTGTCTTCATCGATTATTACAATTTTTTAAAATGTTATCCGTGTTCTTTCGAATTTTCTTCAATCTTTAATAGAGTAGGGTTAAAACACACCATTGGTTTTGTGCTCCAATCATGCTCCATGCTTTTTTTTACGTTTTTAAAGTTTGAATAATCGATCCGAACCGCTCAATATGATCTTCATATTAAAATGTGCTTTAAAACAAAAATTTTTATTTTTGAAATTCTCTTTCTATATTTTTAGATAGGTACAAAATCACTATTTTGGATGGTCCAGAATCTTCTGAAAACAGTAATTTTGTACCTATCTAAACAATTATTAAAAAAATTCCAAAAAATATAAAAGTTGATCCCCAAGTACATTTTAATACAAAGATCATGGTGAACGGTTTGGATCGACTGTTTGGACTTTGATGAAAATAAGGATGTGTAGCATGATTGGAGCACAAAACCAATGATGCATTTTAACCCTATCTCTTTAATATGTCATATATTTATTTAATCGAGCTTTTATAATAGTCCATACCCCAAATTGCATACCAATTAAATTTTAATTCTATTTATAATTTTCTGCATACTAACACGATAAGTAATTTTTTTTATTAGTTTAATATTTGAATTCCCTCTAAACATGAGTAAATTTGATGAGTCAAAAGTTAAATATCATCGTGTATTCTTTATTACAAAAATATATATTATCATCATCTATTTGATATATATTACACTTTTAACATTTTATAAAGTAATTATTAATATTATTGTATTCAATATATATTATATTTTAGGGTAAATTTCTCTGGAAGTCACTAAACTTTGTTCTTTGTCACGAATTGGTCACTCAACTTTGATTTGTCCCTCCATAGCCACTGAACTTTTATTTTGTCCCAATCAAGTCACTCTATAACTTTTCCATTCAAATTATAACGGAATATGCTCATTTCGTCCAAAAATTTAACGAAATATGCTCATTCCGTCCAAAATACTAACGGAAAAGTTATATTCCGTTAATATTTTGGATGTAAAAGTTATAGGGTGACTTGATTGGAACAAAATAAAAGTTCAGTGGCTATGGAGGGACAAATCAAAGTTGAGTAACCAATTCATGACAAAGGACAAAGTTTAGTGACCTCCAGCGAAATTTACCCTATATTTTACCTTGAGAGTACTAAATTTGATGGGTCAAGGGTTAAATATTACAGTAATCATGATATTTTATACTTCAATTTATAATATGTATTTTAAGATTTCTTTAGAAATGTACTAACATCTCAGAATATTTTGAACCAAAATTAATAGTTAATGTTATGAATTAAATATGGATCAACTCTTATTGGGCTATAGGCCCGAAATATAATTTTTGTTCTGAATCTAATCTGATCTAGTTCAATGTATTTGGATAAGAATTTCTGAAGAGGCTCAAACGAAATGGTGCAAATGAACAGACTCAAACGAACTGGTGTATGTTGTTTATAAATATACATCAGCAGTTCATTTTTCAGCGAGTCTCATTAATCGGAATTTGTATCTATTCAAAAATTGTGAGAGAGAAAGAAAAAGAAACATAAGGACCTGTCAATTCGGTACTAGCATCTCGATTGACAGTTATTTTCGAACCTGTCTGTGTGGATACTGGTGGAGATGTATTTGTTGTTGCTGGTGCGTACACACTGAAAGAAGGAGAATAGACTAACTGCTCCTACAACTATACAAAGATATTCGCTGCGCGTCTAGTGATAAACTCTATATAAATCTTGGAATTAGTTTTATGTTTGAATTCTGATTTTCAAGTATTGAACAAATCTTGAACTGAATCGAATTGTTGCACATATAACTTACCCAAATCCCTACATATATATATATATGAGTAGAACTAGGGTGCTCCTAAGCTCACCAAGTCCTTCGTGAGCGCGACTCTAAAACCTATCGAATTGACTTCAAACGACATTTCCAAACCGTTAGATGTTCAATCTATATTAAAATGTGCTTGGAGACCAAATTTTACATTTTTTGGAATTTTTTTACTATTTATTAAGATGGTTTGAAAATCGCTGTTTTCCAATGGTGCAGAATTTTAATAAAAACAGCGATTTTCAAACCATCTTAATAAATAGTAAAAAAATTCCAAAAAATGTAAAATTTGGTCTCCAAGCACATTTTAATATAGATTGAACATCTAACGGTTTGGAAATGTCGTTTGAAGTCAATTCGATAGGTTTTAGAGTCGCGCTCATGGAAGAGCTTGGTGAGCTTAGGAGCACCCTAGTTCTACTCTATATATATATATATATATATATATACACACGATGTTCTAATGATTTTTAGGGGCATGTCTAAAATTTAGAAGTGATAATTGAACGGATTGGATCAAATTAGCTTGACTTGGAACAGTTGTTGGGTTGGTTCGAATTGGTTTGATTTTCATTAAATCAAGTAAAATCGAATCAATTTTTTTTCACTATTGCCGATCTTTTTATTTATAATATAAAAATAATAAATTTAAAAAAGTGACATTATTTCGAGAAAATCACAAAACATATAATGCCCTCTCGTCCAAAAAGTTCATAGCAGCGCAATTTTTTTAACCGCTATTATTCGTAGCATCAAATAATTTTTTTTATTGAGATACTACATGCAAAAAATCGGATTTTTTTTAAAAACCATAAATAAAATAATTAAATTTACCAAACCAACATGATGACCCGAAGTTTTACAAAAACCATCAGAACCGAGATGCCAATTCGGTCCGAACGAATTTTTTTTCTCCGGACCGAATTGGCATTTCGGTCCCCCTCTTTTTCACAACAAATCAATATTAAAGCTTGTGGCCAGCTTGTGGCCGATCGTGTGGCCCCCTTTGGACCGAACAGGCCTGGACCGAATTGCCAATTCGGTCCGAAGGATTTTTTTTTTTTCCGGACCGAATTGGCAATTCGGTCCAGTTTTTTTTTTTTTTTTTTTTAAGAGACAAATCTAACACTGAAAATTAAATTTTTAAGAGACAAATCGTCGATCCAAACCGTTCAACATGATTATCTAAATAAAATGTGATTGCAAATCAAATTTTACATTTTTTTGAATTTTTTTACTATTTATTAAGATGGGTACAAAATTCAATGGTCTGAATATGACTATTTTTTGTAAAATACTTAATAAATAGTAAACAAATTCAAAAAAATGTAAAATTTGATCTGCAAGCACATTTTATTGTGGAGATCATGTTGAACGGTTTGGATCGACGATTTGGACTTTGAAAATGAAAAAAATTGTTGTTGTAACTTTAGTATGAATATGCTAATATATGTCAAATTTTGCTCATCTAAAAAAAAAATAAAATAAAAAAAAAAAAAACTGGACCGAATTGCCAATTCGGTCCAGGCTAAAAAAACCTCTGGACCGAATTGACAGTTCGGTCTGGCTTATTTCGGTCCAGAGAAAAAAAAATCCTTCGGACCGAATTGGCAATTCGGTTTTGATGGTTTTTGTAAATCTGGCCGCAATCATGCTGGTTTGGTAAATTTAATTATTTTAATTATGGTTTTTAAAAAAAATCCCAAAAAATCACATGTAATACAAGATGGCTTGCGTGGAATGGGGAAGTCAATCATAGACGCTGGCGTCGTGCTTTCTGTGGGTGTATCCTCTGCATTAACGGAATGTCCGTTAATAGATCTGGACCGTCCGATTGAGATCCGCACTAATATTAAAGAACTCTGTGCATTATAGGCATGGGCCGAATTGACTCTGATCATGATCAAACGGCAGAGATGCATTAAACTCAAAATATTCTCTTTTGATTAATGCAGAAGATGCGGACTCTGGGTGGAATCCCATCTAGCCGACGTGGCAATTATGAAAAGATCCTCCTAGTAACCTAGTTCCTCTCCTGTCTCCTGTGCTGGACTCTGAATCTGATGATGAAGTCAGCTCCAGCTCTGAATGAACGCATAATCCATTTACTTGGTTATATTACTAATTGACGAATTGAATTCTCAGTTAATGCTGGAGAGAAATGCGGTTGCATTTAATCTATGTTGCATGGATACGGGTAGGGTATCGTATCAGATACGATACGGATACGGCGATACAGCAATTTTCAAAAATTATGGATACGATACGCCTATTAAATATATTATATTTTATTATTTTAATTATATTATATAAATTAAATATCAAAAATTCTCCATAGCTACTCTATTTTAACAACAACAATGGGATGGTGTAGTGGTAAAGGAGCATGATGCCTCACTAAGGGAGCCAAGTTCGATTCTTGCTGAGCGTTGGAAAATTTGATTTTTAGAATTTGGTCCATGCGCGGTGTACACAGAACATGGATCTGGCGCTGGTGCATGCGCGGTGCACGGACCCATTTCTATTCCAGAGTATCACTGCAGTATCGTGAACGTATCCTGGTTGTATCTGTTACAGATATCCGTATCCGTGAGTGTTAACGGCGTATCTGCGACCGTATCGGTTGAGTGAAGATACGCCACGTAAGCCAATACGCCAGCTGGCGTATCGGGGCCGTGTCGGACGAGTATCGGTATCGGATACGTGTTCGATACGGATACGAATCCCAATCTGGAGTATCCGAGTAACATAGCATTTAATTAAGGGAGAATTTCATCTATCCCCCTCAAAAATCTTGAAATTACGTATTTCCCCCTCTAAAATTCATAATATCATATTTACCCTTCTTAAGTTCAAAAACTCACAAATTTATCCAATTTATTGATTTTTCTAATAAAACTCATTTAAAAATTTTAAATTACCCATTTTACCCTTTCTCCCTCTTTTCTTCTTCTCCTTTCTTTTCGTTCCCAATCGAGTTCTTGAGAGCTGTAGGCTTACCGGATAAAGTTTTATGAAACCATACTATCTGAATTTGACTAGTGTTTTTGCTTAAGAGAAGTTTGCTGGGGGATGAGAATCAGCCTCCGTCTCATTGCAAGAATTGATCAAATTTTGTGATAAGGATGCAACTGCAGTATAACTACCATCTTCACCGAATGCAATCTCAGGCTGGATTTGGGGCTTATCTCCTAAATTGGGGAATTTCTTTTTTTGAGGACGAATGTGAGTCAAAGCTCCCACTCGATTTATTAAGAACTGGTACAAAAGTTTTGTAACACAGGACAAAGTAAAAAACAATCCATACTCAAAATATTTGAGTATTAGAAATTGAAAAAACGAATACATGAAATAAGATAACAAAGCAATAGGTAAAATAAAAACATGAAATAACAAACTAATTAAAGCCAATTCTCTGGAGCTCCTTTGCGTGCCTTTGTGTTTCTCTATTTCTCTTCTCCAGTAACTATTCTCCACTGCATAAGTATTGGTACGCCTCTATTTCTGGTACTGACTGTACCAGTCCGCCTTGCCACAGGACTGTATCAGTACCAGTTAGCATTACATGTCTTCCTGCTGCTGTACCAGTCCAGTATACAGCAGAACTGTACCAGTCCAATATGTCACAGAGCTGTACCAGTCCATTGTGCCACCAGTAATCTGTGTTAAAAGCTGATGAAGCTGAGTTGCGTCTGTAGATCAACCCGCAGTTCCAGTACTGTTTGCTATGGCGCAGTCTCAGGGAAAGGAGTGGCGCTGAGAAGAGGAGTGCTGGGACTACCTCTGCATGGTTACATCATTAAAGCATGGTCGGAGTTTTTGCTTCCTCTTCTTCTTCATCTCCTTTACATTATTATACTATCATTGTAATTAAATTTGTCTCTGATTTTGGGGATGGCATCTGATTCAAGGGGATAAGGATTGGGAAGGAGGGCGCACTGACACTCCAATTAAACCAATTGGAACTTCTCGGGTTTTACTTTTACACCAATGCAAACACCAACCCCGACAAGAATTGAAATTGGAATTGAAGTTGATCGGGAATACTGCTAATGTCTGATGAAGCCAAAACATATAGTGAAAATTCATATCTTTTCTTCCGAAAAATGGCGAAAAGCGAATGCAAAGTAGCCATTTTTTCGATTTATTTACCGCAAACGTGTTTTAGGTCTTTTGGCAGGTTTTTGAGAAAATTGCGTATTTAGACCAAAAACAAAGCAAAAGTGACGAATTTAGACGATTTTTGGAGATAACACCAATACAGGGCATCACATGGAGCATGCAACACCTCACATGAAGTGCACAACATGCAAAATGGCAAAATTACAGCAAAACCGCTAAGTCAGGAAGTCGTGCGGGGTCCCCTATGCCGCACGATCCGTGGACTCAATCCATGGACTGTTTTGATTCTGATCAAATCTCTACCGTTGATGCTATTTTCGGTAAAATTCTTACAGATGGACGCAATTGCTTCGGCGGCAAGCTTTCATAGCTATTTTTGGCTTCATCTAAGCAAATTTGAAGTGCACTCCAAGTTTGCACTACCTCCACTACTTCCACTACTCCATCTCTCATTTAGAAAGACTATAAATACCCCTCTTGTAATAGGATTTTGGTGTACATGTTTAATTGTGTTAAGTCCATAGAATAGAGATTAGCAATCGTCATTGCTAGGTTAGGTTAGAGAGTTACTTAGAGAGAGAATGGTAGCTATCGGAAGCCAAGCAGGAGAAGAAGACGTTATCTAAGGAGGCAGAGATTCATCCATCTTCAATTAGGTTGTAATTTATGTTCTCTTTATTTTATTCCTTTTATTTTGTCATTGCCATGATAATCTAAACTTCTCATCTCTAGGGTGAGAGTTGTACTCGAATTCTTAATTATGTTTTAGTATAAATTTATGTTTTGCTTATGTTGATTTGAGTTTCCTTTATTATTTAAACTTTTTTTTATTAATCCTTGCATACATAGTTCTGTCTAATATATGCCAGTGACCCTCCACATACCAATAGGTGTATGATTTCGTTGTATCCCTGTGTGAGCGAGATAATGCATGTAAGTATATGTAATACTTTGGCTAACGATGTCTGACAACGATTCAAAGACTAGGGTTAGAACCTAGTGAGCTCCCTTGGCAGGACAACATAAATCGTATATTTTGATTATATTAGGAAACACCTAGATTAGGTAGGGTCTTTAGGATATTGTGGGGTAGAATAGGAAATGATCAATTGTGTTTGTGTGAGAAAGATAATTGCATACTTATGATACTTAGAATTGATAGCCCAAAAGCTGATCGCAAGATCAGAAAACCTTTCAAATCGCATAAGTAAAAATCCAGTAAGCATGCGAGGTAGTGACAGTGTCGCATGCGGGATACTGTGGGACAATCTATGCCGCATGCGATAGTGACAGTGCCGCATGCGGGGTAGAGGGATGTTGAAATTTATACTTTGCATAATTAAGTAGGAGAGCACCTGATTCCTAGAAAATCTCTATTTAATTGTTTAATTCAAACCTTAGCACAATAGCGCCACCGCATAAACCTTAAGGGTATTGAACCCTATCTTAAACTGTTTTAAACCTATTTCAAAACTCCTCGAGTACCTAGACAAGTGAAAATTGTTAGAAATCCAATACACTATTCTTGTAGATCGACACCCCAATTATACTACACGGTAGAATCATACGCTTGTAATCTGAACGTAAGTTAAATTAGGGTTAAAAGGTATATTAATTTATACTGAAAGTTGTTAGTACCATTTTGGTCCATCAATGTCTGGGATAAAGGATTCGCTTGAACTTGGGGACAAAGAGAGAAAGCCATCAAATCCAATTGTAATTTTTAATTTTATTCATTTGCTGTGTTCTGGGAGGCATTGAATGCACAAGAGGCCGATAAAAACCATTTCTTCAAGCTCGACGCTCAGACACCGATCATTTTTGTATCTGCACCCGTTATGTAAATCCTTGTGTACTATGTGTGCAACTTCTTATTTTGCTGGTTTTCTTCATAGGTGAACCCGATCCACCACTTTGATTAAGTTGTTGTTTACAAGAGACCTGATCAATCAAATTGTACAAAATTGTCTTTGGAAGAAACTATCTTTCAATAAATTATCCATGTAATACTAAAAAAATATCAGGTTTTACTTTACCAAAAAAGAAAGTAAATGTGAAGTTCTTTAATTTGTGTTGTAGAAATTTTTTGTAAATTTTCAAATAAAAAATAGAAAAGATAGAAGAGAATTGCAATAGGAAGGGGAAATGTCTTCCTACTGTGGAAACTACAAGTGTCGAAAATGAGAAGAGAGAATGTTTGCCTACTGTGGAAAATACAAGGGTATGGCTAATGGCTCCTACTGTGGAAAATGTCTCTCGTTTTCAATTAATGTCTACCTACTTTGGAATGCCTACTCTTGTATTTTCCATAGAAGAGAATTGCAAAAGAAAGGGGAAATGCCTGTCCATTCGGGGATTTTTTAAAGGAGAAGAAGAAAATAGAGAGAAAGGGTAAAATGGGTAATTTAAAATTTTGAAATGAGTTTTATTAGAAAAATTAATAAATTGAATAAATTTGTGAGTTTTTGAACTTTAGAAGGGTAAATATGATATTATGAATTTTAGAGAGGGAAATACGTAATTTCAAGATTTTTTTGAGTGGATACATGAAATTCCCCTTTTAATTAATACGCGCACCATATGCTAGAGTTCCGTACAAGACCTCAGTAGTACAACTCAATGAATAAAATAATTCAATTAGCACATTTTTGAAGGATACAACTGGAAAAATTTCAGTAGAGTTGAAGAGTACAAGCATGGCAAGTGTTTTTTAATCGTTTCTGAAACATGTTTACGTTAATAATTAAGTGATGCCATTGCCATCATGGTGACTAAAGACTGGACATCGCTATAAGTAAAAAAAAAAAAAAAATCAAGGGAAAAGAAAAAAGAGGTGATTTTGGGCCGGGTAACACAAGGATTTTTTTGGTCCGAAAGCAGGAAGAGTATTCTAGCGGTACTGTACCTGAGTTAGGAAATAAATTTGGAACCTGTTATTTCCATTCAAATCGTTGATTTTCGTTGAGATTTGTGTATGAAAAAATAAATTCGTTGAGAATTCGTGCATGGATAAATTGAACAGTTTGGGATAACATCAGAATTATTCCATGAGTTAATCTCAGCCGAATTATTTATTTATTGAACCTGCATTAGATACAGGGTTGTTTACGATGCATGTCATATTAAAATAAAGAGAGCAGGTTGGGTCCGATGGGTTTCGGACCGTCCGATCTGCTTTAAGATTCATGCACTCAAATTTTAAAGCAGGCACGAAAGTTGCGGGCACAAATCTTAAAGCAGATCTGACGGTCATCAAACCCATCAAACTCACTTTGAGTCCGATGGACATCGGACCCAAACTGACCTCTAAAATAAATGGTATGGATCTTATTTTGCCAAGTACCTAACTAGATCTGAATTCCTTAAACTGAAAACATTTGTCCTTAAAATTTTTTTGTAGATGAAGGTTGTGATCGGAATAACAATTATAGAAAATAGAATTCAATTTAACAGAAAAAAACGATTAGAACAGATTTGAAATTGAATTTTACAAATAGGAAGAAGTAAAGTAGACTGAAGAATTCAATATTTGATGGTAAAAGAAAGCCCCTAAAATTCATTTAATTTACAATATAATGTCATTCTCAAGAAAAATGGACTGCCTTCTTTGGAAAGGTAGAAACAAACGAAAAGTTTAATACCAGGCCGAAGAAAGACAAAGACCATGGCCTAGCTAAAAATCACAGCGAACTCACGATTCGGCCCACACTCGCCATTTGCCTTGAGCCGCAACTTCTCTCGTCATTGAAAGGGGAACAACAACGTAATTTCATTTGCAACGAAATCAATTCTCGTCAAAAAGTTTGCCGTGATTTCGCTGGAGGAAATCCTCTCAAATCCCGCCAAATCAAATCATCTCAGAGGCTTCCGTTCCGATCAGGCGACAAGTGTGAATTCCTCATTCCATTTCTCGTTTGAGGTAGAAGGGGCTCGTTCGGGAAGCAAGCTGTTCACTAGGTACAGGTCTGATCGGAAAGAAGGTGATATGTGACTTCAATTCAATTCAATGGAGATGAATAGAATAGAGATAATTTGAGATTGAAATTTTTAGATCGGAAACAAAACAAATGCAAGAAGAATTCATCATAGTAGTGTTTTAAAATAGCCAAATAACTCATTTAATTTACTATGAATGCCATTGAAAGTCCTAGTTAGGGTTTGCTAAACCAGTACAGAAAGAGAGAAGCAGAATCGGAAAATAGACAAAAGATTAAAAATCAATAAGGAGAACACCATATTGTTATCTCATCGGAACTTTTGTGCTTGTCAAACCTTCTGAAAAGCTCATCTCTCGTCGCGTGGGCAACAAGGAGAAGGAAGGCACTGAGGTCTTTTCACACGGGCAAATTCAATTCTCGCCAAATCTCTACTCTTCTGGTGTGATTTCACAACGCGACATTTTCATTGTCAAATCCCGTCATCTCTATTCTTTTCGTGTTATTATAAAGTTTCCGATCAGAAAAGTGACACGAATTCACAATCCGATTCGTGTTTGAAGGAGGAAGAAGCGCTTCCGATCAGACCCAAATTCCAATTGTACGGACTTCAGGCTGTCGGTCATCTCCAATTGGCGGCGGTTGTTTCCGGTCACTGGCGGCGGTGTTTTAGGTTAAGGTATGTCTCTCTCCTCCCCCCCCCCCCCCCCCCCCCCCCCCTCCACCCCTCTATCTCTCCGCACCTCCTTCTTTAGTTAAACCCTAAACCCCAATCAATACCTGGTCTAATATCTCGTTTTATACCCAATCAATGTTTTTGCAGGTATAATTTGGTGGATTGGTGTTTGTTTAAGTTTTTTCAACAATGTCTTCTCTGAGAAATGCTATACCTCGAAAGGCCCACAAGGAGCGAGCTCAGCCGTGAGTTGATTCTTACTTTTCACAGTGATACAAACTGAACAATATGATTGCTTTGAAATTGTGAGTACCAGTGCTATCATTACTTGATGATTTCTGTATGCTTGACAGTGAATCGAGGAAGAAATTCGGGCTTTTAGAAAAGCACAAAGACTATGTTTTGAGAGCGAAGAATTTTCACAAGAAGGAAGAAACCCTTAAGGTATGCAACTTTTGAATTAGTTTGGTGGAATCTTCATTATTAATGTGTTGATGTGCTTGTAATTAGCATGGATTAAGTGTTTTTGCAATTTTATTCTTTGAATTTGTAGAAATTAAGAGAAAAGGCATCGTTTAGGAACCCAGATGAGTTCTATTTTAAGATGGTTCATACAAAGATTGTCGATGGAATTCATAGACCCAGGTATACTATTTGTAATGTCAAATATAATTTACTTTTAAAAATGATACATTATGTATATTATTACTGTAGATAAGGGCATTGAAGATTTTTTTTTGAAATGCCATATATAATCTGAACCCATAGAAGGAACTTTTATGCTGGCTTCAAATGGAAATAAGTATAATTAGTGGGATTTATATTATAATTTTGCATTTATTAGGAGCGAAGCTAATAAGTACACAGCAGAGGAGCTTTTGCTTCTGTGCATACCAGAAAAATAGCGCTCAATTTTATTGGATGAATCAGAGCCCTTAATTAAAAGGGTAAAATTGGTATTTAACTTTTAGGATGCTTTCTGTTAATTGCTCCGTTAACCCTTTCTTCACAGAAAAAGAATACCCTCGTTTGTTCTTGCTTCCAACCGTGCACTCTCCTCCCCAACCGTGTGCTCTCGCTCCGCTACCACCATGAGACGTGAGACGCAACCTAATCCAACCCAGTCTCGCCTCCCGCCATGAGACGCGACCCAGTCCGCGACGCTACCACTCCGCCTCTCGTTGCTCTCGACTCCCCAGCCGTGCGACGCTAGAGAATTCTCGTTGCTTTGATTTTCTGATTACTTCCTCATAATCGCAGCAATCTCTCTTCAATTCATCTCAGGTTGGTCTTTAGTTTGATATTGGAGTATATAAAATTTTCCCTTTATGAAATAATTTCAATCTACATGATTCTTACCTTGTATATCTGATTACTGTCCTGCTTATTTGGTTTATCAATTCAAACGCACCCCTCCATTCAACGAATTTGAAGTCGACTGGTGTTCTCTTTTAGCTATGAGATGGGGACTCTTACACCAGTACCGGGCCCCTCTATTTTTCTGGTACTAAGTGGTTCAGCCAGCATCAGAATCGACTCTTTAAATGACTTGGAAATACTGAGGCTAATATAACAAATACTGGTGCGAAGTGCAAATACTGAGGCTAATATAACAAATGTTGCTGTTGCACCATTAGTGTTGTTTCAGGCCGGTGTTAACGAGAGATTCTTTGATTAGTTTGAAGAAAATAATAGATAATGAAATACAATTAAATCTACAAATTGGCTCTCACTTTTTATTTGTTCTGGTGTGTATAACTGTATATAGTGTGATAATATAAAATAGTAGTAATGCAAAAGTGAGCAAGTTTTTTTTTTTTTTTCTGTAGTTGTATTTGTTCTTTTATATCTGAAAAATGTAAGCTGGATGGTAGATAATTTTTATTCTGTTTCAAGATAGGTTATAGGTGAATATGTAATAATCATTGTTCTTGCCGATAATTGGACATGTAATGTTTAGGGAAAATGATGTTTCAATGCATTCTAGTTATTGTTCTTCTCACTTTCTCAGATAACCAAATTACTTGAAAAATAATTGCAAATGGTATAAAATTTCACTATCTCGGATAAATTATTTGATGCACTGGAGGTGGCTACTGGTAATTTCTCTGAGGCTAATCTCCTCAGCTGTTGTGGGTTGGGACCCGTTTACAAGGTAAAATCCCTTTGTTTTTATACTTTGTTTAATTATTTGCTTATTATACCTAATTTGTATTAAGTTGTATGTAAGAATCATTGTTCTTGCCGATAATTAAGCAAAATCCAAATCACTTAAGGCACCTACAAGTACAATACTATAAAGTAAAGCAAGTACACAAATTTGAGACACCACAAGACAAAAGTGCTACTAAAAACTCATGTATAGTAAACCAGATTCAACAAGGTTATTGCCCGACACTTGAGAAGCCGCATGCCACATAACTCACATGAGCAGAGGGTTTGGCAGAATCCTTATGGCAGAATTATTAGTGAATGGAAGTTCAGGAAGAGAGCCAAAATTATGCCTTCCAAATATATTCCCTATGGCAGAATCTCTTTCATGCCTGGATATCATGTGAGCCTGGAAATTATTTAAAGTGATATTTTTCAAAAAATCCAATAATTATTCTTTGTTAATAAAAACACCACTAGAGAACTACTCTATTAATCAATTATGCGATTTACATAAAAGGTATCATATATCAATGGGGGACTGGAATTCGAACGGCCAATTGGTTCAATGTGATTCAACTAGTGGTTACTACCACAGTTTGACATATGCTCTGATACAGTACAAACTAATCAAAATGTAGCATGAACCTGTAAGGTTGTACCTGGTAGCTTGTACCATCAAAAAGTGAAAGTTATAGTTTCCTAATCAATATATAGAAGATGGTGTCATAAACTCAACATTCGAGACAAAAACATCAGGCAAGCAAAGGATTCAAAAGGTAAATTACATCAGTGTCAGTCTGGAGCTTCCCAATTTCACGTGTAAAATCATTAATGGATTGAGACAAATACGAGCTTTTTAATTATTTCTGCAGCAACATGTTATTATCTTGGATTAGATGAAGCTCTTCCTTCGAGAAATTTATCTCCCCATGAAGTGTGGGGTTATCATGCTAGCTCAGGAAAGATGTAATGTAAACTTTGATTTTGCCTATGATCTGATTATTGGTCAAACTTTGTGAAACCTAGGTGCAAGTATCCATAAAAAATTAAAAAGTGATGTTGCAAAAAATGATATTCATCTCCAAGCTTCTAAGTTTGATGGTACATCCATGTCTGATGTTGCAAAGATGATTTTCCCAATCATCAACTTTCATCATCTGAAAGATAAATTACTTCCTATTTTTTTTCCACTAGAATGTAATGATATTCATTTGAGATCAAATTTCATCTGTGCCTTGTTGATCCACTACCAAATTCATTTTTGTTTTCTAATTATATTGTGATTCTTATTTTAATCCAAACAGGATGCTGGTACATAACATACCTAAGTTAATAATGCCAATTGACATAGATCAGGTGGAAGGACCTCAAAATAATGGTGCTATATCTTAAAATTAGCACACTAAAATTAAATACATCAAAATCTATCGGACAGAAATACCAATCCTCTTTATAGAAACAACATGCCTAGGCAAAGGAAATATAACAAAAAAATAAACTCACTAATAACCGTCACGAAGGCCTCCGAACTTTTCTTGACCCGTGTATCAGAGCAGTAGAACCTGATACAAGAGAAAATGAACAAGTCACATAAGGATACCTATTAAAACAATCTAACAAAAGTAGAACCAGATAGTATACCCAATTCTGCACCAATTCAGCAATTCTGGGTTTCTCCATCTTTTTTGACCTGAAAATTTCAAACAAGTAGAATTCTATCAACCCTTGTAATATTCTGATATTACTTACATTCAACACCCTCCATTTTATCATATTTACTTTTGGATCTACGGAATGAGAAAATGAATTAACCAGCTGTGTCGGATGCCATGATAATACCATCTTTGTATTTAATTGGTGTTTATACTAGATATCCTATTGTAAGTCACAATTAGTTCAGGTTAATTGTGAAACGAGACTAATTCAGACTCAATCACAAACGGTCAGCCAAAATCTCCAATAAGAAATCACAGAAATGGGCAAATTGTAGAAGGAGAAATTACCATCAATAGGTACACCAAAAACAACAGCTCTGGTAGGAGCATGAAAAGCTAAAAAGACCCAGTCTAGCACACTCGCTGTTACATTCACCGTTGCTGATGACATCTGTTTTTATTTTATCTCTTAGACCGATTGAATTGCCCCAAATTATTCAATAGTTCACCAATATTCTTTTTATGCGTGAGGAAGGGTGGGGCAGACCTGAAAATAAGTGTATACACTGATTTGTTACCTCCATTTCAGAAAAAAAAAACCACACAAAAGAGAAATATTTTCATATAAAAATTCCGAAATAAGAATTGTTCCCATTAGAATTAAGATTTAGTCAAATTCAGGGAGAATTTGTACTTGCTCAAATCTAGTCCAGTTAATTGTAATCCTCCTTATGCAACTGAGGCGACTGAGGCGGGGAGAGAGACGAGCTGGGGTCCTCAGATCTAAGGCGCGGTGATCTCTAGGGGTGCAGTGGCTGGGCGGAGGAGAGGGGATGCGGCAGAGAGGAAGTGGGGTGCGGGGAGCGGCTGATTGGGGGGCTGAGAGGAAGTGGCTGGGCGGGGGAAGCGGGGATGCGGCTGATATTGAACAAGTAGTGTCGTAGCTCGGTCTTAGCGATGGGTATCAAAGTTTCGGTGCTTGGGCCGAGAGAGAGAGAGAGAGAGCGATGGGGGAGGGTTTTTGGGGGAACGAAAATTTGAATCCATATCCTCGACGGTACTCTAAAAGATTCCCTTTTACAATTAGCTATTTACGGTTTGAGATTAACTCTCAGCCAGTTTGGGATTCGGGCTGACTGAGGGGGCAGTATTATTGGGCTTTCAGATTCGTGCAAGTTAGAAAGAACGGTCCAGATCAAGTAATTGTAAAAGATTCCTTTTTACGGTACCGTCGGTGATACGAATTCATGAAAATTTTGGGTACAAAGAGAGCGAGTTGGGAGGGGGGGGGGGGGAACGAAAATTTCAGAGAGAGCGGCAAATTAACGGGGGAAATGAAATTTTTGGAGGGGGTTAAATCAACAAATTATCTTAAAAATGTGTCATATTTCAAAAATTAAAACACAAAAATATTTGGTTATTTGCAGGAGAGGGAAGGGAACAAGGGTTTAGGGTTCTTTGTCTGGAGGGAAACGAAAATTTTGTGAGGAACGAAATTTTGTCTTGGAGTAAAAAATTAGAAGGAAAATAAAAAGGGGAAGTTGTCAAATTTTGAGAGGAAATTTAATTAAGGCAAAATAAAAAGGGGGAGTTGTTAAATTTTATAAGAAATTTCAATTAAGTAATTTGTGTATATTGTGTGCTCCGCATGAAAAATTAGAAGAAAAGTCTAAGATAAAATGTGTGCAACAATAAAAATATAATAATACCACAATAAAATCCAACGGCTTATTCTCTTTTACTCTTTTCATTTTTAATAATTTCACAACAAAAATGTATGTTTCATGTTTAATATGTATTGCAACGATCTGGGAATCCCTCATCCTTAAATTAGTCCTTTACGGAATAAAGGTTCAACAAATACAAATAATTTGATATAATAAAAGAAAAAATTGTTGATATAATTCGAAGGAACAAAACACAGTTGGAAATTTTGATCCACCAATTCTTAATCTTTATTAAAATATTTTAAGTTCAAGAATAGTGTAAAAAATAAATAAGACAATAAGACTTTTAAGTCAAATATAAAAATTCAAATTTTTTTAATTTATTTTTTAATTAAGATATTTTTGTATTTATTCCATAAGATAGAATAAATAAAAAACTATCTTAATTACAAAATTACAAAAATATCTTAATTAATCGCAAGTCATTTTTTATTTTTTGTTTGTACAACAAATAATATGAAAATATTTTAAATTTTTTATAGCTTATGTGGCCAAATCATACTTATGATTGTCAATTTTATAGAATTTCATCATTATTTGCCCCTTCAGCATGTGACAATATTTGTGGACCGTTCATTTCCACATTAGCGATCGACCGATCTACAATGAAATGATTCCAAAATTATTTTGAAATGATTCAGGGAAAACAATGAACATAACCAACATATTTGTTCTGAAGTCTGATTGCGTCTGCGTCTGAGCTTCGATCCAACGTGTGAAGTGTTCATAGCCATTTGATTTTTCATGCTACAGTAAATAAATGCAATATTCTTTAATTTGAACGGTTCGGATCGACTAACGGATGACATATTTATGCCCGCCTTCATTAACTCACAAAACTATAGTTTATGACTCATATCCTAGATGCATGAACGTGTAACATGAACTCTAGTTGTGTGAATCTATGAAGACAACACGTAAATATTTTGTCCGTTGGTCGATCCGAACCGTTGAAAATAACGGTCCACAAATATTGACACATGTTGAAGGAGCAAATGACGATGAAATTCTATAAAATTGACAATTATAAGTATGATTTAACCATAGAAGAGGAAAAAAATATGAAAATATTTTTTTAAAATATTTTCATATATTTGTTGTATATGCATTACCTAATTTGTATATATGTAAATCTGAGCCGTCCGATAGGTGATGTATTGTCCTGATTATCAATGAATGTCTCAATTTAATGGCCTGTGATGATTAAAGATGCCACAGTATGGTTTCTTCATAACAGTTTAATCAGAGTAGAATATGATTACCAATTTTATAGTTAGGATAATTCCAAATGCAGAAATTGTTGCAGCAAAGTAAATGACGAGGCCAGCAAAAGGAAATTTGTTTAAAAACCATAAATAAAAAATAATAATTTACCAAACCAACTTGATTGCTTTGGTTTTTACAAAAACCATAAGAACCGAGATGTCATTTCAGTCCGAATTTTTTTTTCCGGACCGAATTGCCATTTCGGTCCGAGCCATTTTCACATATTTCGAAAAAAAATGATGTATAAAACTTGTGAAAACACCTCGGACCGAAATGGCAATACCGTCCGGAAAAAAAAAACTTCAAACCGAAATGGCATCTCGGTTCTTATGGTTTTTGTAAAAACCAAAGCAATCAAGTTGATTTGGTAATTTTTTTTTTTATGGTTTCTAAAAAAAATTCCAGCAAAAAGGGATCATTAGGCTAGATTCTCACTCACAATCAAGTGATCAATTTGGAAACTAAAGATTCATAAACTTGGTCATGGATACAACAAGAAGGGTAAACTCTCATTTGAATCCAATCACTTGGAAAGCTTCAACATTAAAGGGGAACAAACTCGAACTTTCAATAACCAAAAATTACAAAAATCTAGAATTAATAGCAAGAAAAATACACCATACATGAACACACCATTTAATTTGGATGAATTCAATTGAAGTTATTTTAAAAATTAAGATGGAGTATGGTGTTACAAAGGTCATAAGATAAAGACCCAAAGTAATGGATTCGTCATTTGAAACTAATTTGATAGGTTTTTGAATTGAGTTCACAAATAGACTTAGTGAACCTAGGAACACCCTAGTTCTACTCTACGTGAGTAAATTATTTTGACAATAAAGATGTATTTCTAGATTTAAAAAGAAGAAGATGTGCTACTATTGCAGACTGGTCATTATAGATGTTCAATATACGTATAAAGCATATGCAATTCATATTACTAATCAATTAAATGTAAGAAAACATCATTAATAATTAGAAAAAAGGTAAAATGACATGAAATGTGCAAGCAGGCCCTTAACAGTTATTATATTTAATATAGATCTAAATGATGAAACTGAAAACAATATGTAAAATTTACGAATGGAACCCTTATATTTTTACTATTATCAGATCTTATTAACTAATGGATATACACAAGTGAAACTAGAAATAACAAGCATAGTGTTAAAGTATAATGGCCCTGAATTTCAGCTCCCTTTATTTTTTATCTAATCTAAACATAAAAATGAGAGATAAAAGAAAAAAAGGTATTAGCTTTTCTGCATGAGTCGACCAATCTTTAGAAACTCATAATGATACTTTACACTATTGGACAAGATTCCTGAACAAACAGTTCAATTTGTGCTCAAAAAGGAAAAAAAACCACAGTAGTCGGGTAATTAGATTAATTACACCAGTTGAACCCATTTTTTCTCTTTACCTCGCAAAGAAGTAATTCAACTATTCAAGTAAGCTTACATTACACAAGTTAACATTTTTACAGTAATTGAAAAGTGCTACCCTGATACCATTTTGCTAAAACTGATTTACCAGTAACCAGTTATATAAGATTGAATACAAGAAACGTGCTACCCTGATACACCATATTACTAACCCTGCCCAAATTGGCTAGTTTGTGGGCCAAATCCTTATGCTCCGTGCCCATGTAAGTACATTCAAAACTTTCATGTCTTCTGATGACATCCCAAACTTGCATAACCTCACCATGTGCCCTCGAGTCCACACTTGCCTATGTTAGCAGATAGTGCTTCAATCTCAAATTTGACTCCTTTGTGCAACATCACCTCCAACTCTGTCTTGCCATGTTAAATCAAAATGTGGAACTTAAATTAAAGCTAAGAACAAGAGCATATGGAAGTAAAGTCTTTGAACTACATGTGCTTAGTTAAAAAAAAAACGTATGGTGAGACCTCCATTGAGGTGCATCCTTGATCAGATAACATCTTAATAGCATGGCCTCAGCCTTCCTCTTGTCTACACCAAAATTAGCATTAGTTATGTACTTCAGCAGTACAGGAGAGTGGAAAGGTTTTTTGGTGCCAAAAAGAACCCCTATGTATGTCCTTCGTATTTTCAAAGATTAACATGGACAAATTCGCCCTTCCAATATCATTGACAAACCAATGCTTTCAATTTCGCATAGCTTTTTTTATTACATAAATTATTAGGGTTACGAGTAAGAGAAAAAGGTATTAGAAGTTCAAACAAAATAAATTTGATTCGTAGACCAACATTAACTTTTTTTACCCCCCAGCATAAGTCTAAAACAATTCGAAAATACAAACTATTGAACTGAGGACAAAGTAGTCCCAGCATAGGTCACTTTCTATTTTCTACAAGCCCAGTCAGTAGTTCAATTCATAATTGGCCTTTTTTTGCAAGTACTATGAATCAAGAACCACTTTTTAAAATTTAGATGAATAGTAGGGTTGAATTGATTTCTTTTGACCCTGATCAATGTCCCACTCAAGCTGAAATCCTACTAACTTCAGAATTCTTAACAAAGTTCCTTTGTTTTATAAATTATAAATAGAAGGAAGGCTGAATGGTGACATGTTAGACAACTACTACTACAGACAAAAAAGTTTCACCTTCAGGTGTCAAATTGAGAAGGCAACGATCATGAAGATTGAATTCCTCAAAGTCAGAGGACAATACAACAAACCACCGCATGTCAGGTACCCGCATCAGCTTTGCATCGTATGCCATTTGCTATAAGAAAAAAGTCAAAAACAGACATGCTCAATATGTAAATATCAAGTGATAGACTAAAAGGAATACAATCTGCTACAAATGCAACTAGTTGCCAAAATTCAGTAACAGAAAGCTATAATTTAAGTGTTTAAAATTAAAATGAGATGGTACCATTGACCAAAGCGGTATGTCATCAGAATATTAACCCGTAAGGATCTGAATTTACCATGCCATACACAGGCATATGCAGATGCTCAACAAGATGCCGCAAAAAACTATTGTATATGCAACCTGAATTACCCAAATTACAGCCAGAATCTTTTAAACCAAATAATACAAATGAAGAGTAGAAGAAGAGGAAATAAAGACCACGTGCCTTCTAGTTGGGACATCAGGATAGCCTCTTCCCTAAAATTTACCAAGTGAATGGCCTTATTGATTTAGGTAATAAACTAGTAGGGCAAACTAAGTACCATAAACAGGGTCTCTTACTGACTGTGATAAACAATGCAACAATTTCTATCACAAAACTTATCATTTGCTAAGCGCTGAAATAGTGCCAAAAAGGAAAGTAACAAATCATCAAATTAAAGCAAAACACAAAGTCAGAAAACACAAATTAGAAATTTAATTCAAATTCAGGTTCGGTATTTGGTTAGAATAGTTCAAGCATCACCACACCAGATCAGAATTGGTGGCAATAGACAAGTCACAGTTATTGGAGAATAATGATTTTATGTTGAAGAATTTTGAGTACAAAAAATGCCTTCTTATTCTTCTGATTATGTTTTCTTTTTTATGGCAATAAAATTTAACCTTTTTTAGTTTTCCGCCAAAAACAAAAAAACAAAAACAAAAGACAATAAAGACATTGATCAGCATGTACCAGCATGTGTAGTGTGGTACTACTTATTAGTCATATTACTAATTGACTCCAATAACTAAATAAATGAAGGAACACGACAACCAATATAATTAAATTGCCTTCGTTTTCCTCTCGGACATCAGGGCTCAACCTCTGGAAAACAGACTATTGTCTATCAGATAAAATGAAAGGCTTT